>JANHZU010002771.1:381884-396216 GCA_032468055.1 Acrochordus granulatus | reverse complement strand
CTTTTCTTCTTTATAACTGCTATTCTAATAGCAAATCCTTCATACAAGTTATTGCATTATATTCTTGATTAAATGATCTTTCCATTGATATATAATTTTATGGTACTACTCCAAAAAAAGTGGAGTTATTAGCTATTAGCTAATATAAAGATATTAGCCATCAAACCTCAAAATTACACTTTCCCCAAAAGGTTTCCACAATTTTGGCCACGACTGGATATTTGTAGGGCCAGACTGGTCTTTTCTTGATTTTATTCTGGGAAGACAGATGGTAGATTTTCTAGTACACCTTCTCCATTGATGGTTGAAAAGTGTATGCAATCCAGTTGCAAGGCAGGTCAAGAATTTCCACTGTTTTGTAAACAGAGTAAACCTCAGCAGAACTATATGTATCTATCTTACTCATGCTGGGTTATCAGATCAAAATATAGAATCATAATTGAGGAGTACCATCATGTATCTGTGGTATTACTACAATCATCAACAAAGGTGTGAAATCCAAATAGCTATTTTAGAATTCAAACAGCTATTTCCTTTTGATACTGTTGACACAAACCACTTGATATCAATACTATAAGAGAAACAGATATTTGATCAGTAATAATGCATTAATATAATGCTTCCTATATATTTTTTGTCACAGTCCTTAAGGCAAATCAGATAAGGAGCTGAAACTGAGAGGCTGTGACTTGCCTGTGACAAACTAATCACATCACAGCAGAGTAAGATCAGAATTAGTGATTTCCCAATACCTCTCAGGTTTTTTGCACAAAAACAATCTCATCAAGAAGAAACAAAATAATATGCCTTATTAATTATAATTAAAACAGGTACCAACATAGAAAATGATGGGATTCAACATTTAATTGTAGAGATAAGGGACTTCGCAGATCTTGCTCAACTGCTCTCAACACTGGATCTCCATTGGAGAATACTTCTGCAGCAGTGGTTCTTAAAACAGGACCTATTTACATTCTGAAAATTGATTGAGTCCCAAAGAACTTAGGTTTATGTGAGTTATATCTATTCATATTCATTGCGTTAGGAATTAAAACTGACAAATTTAAAATATTCACTTATTTGACCTTGTGGATACCCTGGTAGGGTCTCTGGGACTTTCAGGGGTCCCCAGATCACGCTTTGAAAACTTCTGTTCTGTAGTTTCCCTGACTAACAGGGAGAGTGGTAAAATTCTGCACTTCTACCTATCCAAGTACTGTACATATATCTTGGTACATATTTTTGTTTTTGTTTCTTTTCCCTAACTTGGTAGCTATTGTTTTCCTAGCTAGTTTCCCTTCTTCCCAATTAAGTTTGTTTCCCATATAAAAGCCTCTTTTTATGCCTTTCCCCCAGCTTTCCAAACTTCTCTCTCTTCATTCCAGCCCCACCCTCCTCAAATTTCCTGTATTTGACCCATTCCTGCTCACTCTGGACATGCCTCTGTAGGCTACTGTGACAATTATAACTAACTGCAGTATTCCATTTAAAGCCTAATGCAACCCCCCAAATAATTGAAATTTCAAATAATCTTTAAATAGATGGCACTATTAGCTAATATTTACTTGGTTATCCACTAAGGTTTATAATTACTTTTCACATCTATTACTCTTTAGATAGATTTCACTGTTATTTCTATATTTTTGTTTTCTGTAACCAAACATAAGACTTAACATTCAACTTCATTTTATTATTTATTAAATTTATATGCCGCCAAACTTGGAAATGACTCTCAGCGGCTCACAATAAAAATATTCTTATATTTATATTATATCAATTAAATTATATCAATTCAGTTTATTATGGTCAAAGATCAGTACAGTTAATGAACAAATGAAATTTAAGAAAGGTTAACATACATGTATAAAATGAACTAGCATTTGGTGAGATTCAGGATGCAGTCCACTGCATCTTATTATATCAATGTTCAAACCTCTTGCAGAATCAGAATTCTGAAGGACTGTCTTCTATGAGGATGCTGCAAATTTAATAAACAACCTGCCTACAGCCTTTATTTACAATATTTATATCCCATATTTTTGCAACATTTAATGCAGTTTGTTTTTGCAAGAAAGGTGAATAACAGAGTCCAGGAAATGATCCAATAGCAATCCACATGAGCTCTTGCTTCCAGATTGATGCAAATCATTAATGAGTATATGCTGACTACAGGGGTTAAACAACTGCTAAACTCTCAGTCACTTACAATATCCATCCTATTTTTACTTTCTTTACAACAAGGATATCATGGAAAATCATATTAAATCTTTGCTAAAATGAAAATATATTTTGTTTGGTTCATGTCTTTCCAATTATCGACCAGAATGGATGAGTTCAAGTGACATCAGTTATTTCTGACAAATATTAGTTCCTTTAACCATTACATTATAATGCATTGGTTTATTTTTGAAAATCAAAATACAGGAAGTAAGTAAAATATTTTTTCTTGTGAAATGTACTTTACTCATTTACTCAATAATTGGTTTAATGGTTAATTGCTACTCATAAGAATATTCACATAGCCAGAGTATAAGAATGAAAATCAGAACTGAATCTAGAAGCTGTACTTGCTAGGACTGGGCTGGCATTAGTTCAAAGATGATTTGACTGAAATTCTGTCAGCCTTGTTTTTAAACACTGGATTGATTTGAAACAGAAAATTAGATCTGAACTGATTATCTAATTTATTATGTTTTTGTTCAAAATGCTAATTCAATTTTTTAAAAAAAAAATCTTGGTAGAATGTGCAATTGCAAACAAAGCAGGGGTCAAGTTAAAACATCAAAACTAATCAAGTAATTCAGACCTGATCTGATACTTCAAATATAACCAAAATGTAGTTTCTGGAGTTCACAAGAGAGATAGCCAACATAATGAGCTTGTTTTATAAACAACTAATAAGCACAAAAATGCTTATTTTGCATTTAAATTCTGACTAAATAAAACTTGCTTACAGGAACATCAAATATAAAATATTAGAACTCCAATGAGACTGATTAGCAGTAAACTGAAAAACTGATAGAAAATACTTCTACATAGAAATATAAAGGGGAGGGCAGAAAAAGAATACACTGAGCTTTCCCCCAGACATTAGGAAGAAACATTACTTTTGTTTCTGATTTTTTCTATGTTTCTTTTGTTTCTGATTTTTTCTATGTTTCCTGTCTGGCCTAAATCTATTATTAATTAATATCTTACTATACTTGCTGCACTAAAAAATGCAGTGATGGCCAGTAATGAATGGCTTTACAAGGGATCTTGATACATTCATGAAGAAACCAAAGACTAATATTCATTCTAGATTTAATGGCAGTTGTCATTCATTCTAGTTGTCAGAGTGTAAGGATGAAAAGCTGCCTTCCGCTTGGGGACTTCTGGATGATCTTTGTTGAAGGCCTCATCTCATATTCTTATGCATGTTTTGAAATTTTAAAATACTCTGATTCCTCTGACTACTCTGGAGTTGGTAAGGACTTTAAACTTTTTGTCAATCCTTTTACAGTCCATAACTTATTTCCTGGTAGTGCTCCCTGCCCAAAGGAATGCACAATGGCACACCACATGCCAAACATGATTATGATTATTTGAAAGATAATTTAATGTAAACAAACTTGAGGAGAAGAACAAGCTCCTGATTATCGAGGGATTCTTTGCTTGAGCACATAATAGAAAGGTAGGGACTAAGTTAAGAGGCGTCTCTCAAAGCAACTGATAAATTAAGTCAGCATTTAAGATGATTAGCATTTACTGCAGGAACTGAGAGGAGTACACCGAGATCCAGTTTAGTCTTCTAGCAGAAAGCAAAAAAGTTATTAGACATGTCAGGAAATTATTACCCTTCAGCGATTGAAAAACAGAAGACCAAACTATACAGCACAAGAGACACTTCCACCAGTTAGTTATTACAGAATTTAAGAACAGCAAAGAAACATTATCCTCCCCCCCCACAACTTCTGCCACATCCTTCAGGATTTCTGCCACATTAAATTCCCTCCTATTCTTGCTTTTCACCAAATCATCCTACTAAGGCTTGCTTGTTAAAGACCTCCATTGCTGTTCAGGCAGACAAAGTGCTCTCCCAACCCTTCAGATTCCTAGCCATGCTCTTTCCCATGTCTTTTTCACAACATTGCACATCATATAAACTGGACCAGTCACCTGAGCTACTTAAGTGTTCCAAGCTATAGCCTTTATTGACATTCCAGTATACAGGCTGATCCTTTTCATCAATTTATCACCTCATGTCATTAGTATTCAAAAGTGAACGATTAGAAATGCTCAAAACCACTGAAACTGCTAGAAAGTTCTTAATAAGATGGAAAATTGTAATAAACCTAATTACTACACATAGAGAACAAACCCACACTCACTAGTACTGATAATGTTACCTGGTCAGTTGTAAAACATCTGCAAACAAACAACATTAAAGATTCGCAGTTCAACCATGAACTACAGATATTCTGTTCTACTGAAATCTAGGATGTTATCATACAGGCCTAGTAGCTAGTACCTTTAGACCTACCATGACTTACATAGATAAATTTATCAAAATAGGGACTTTGGATCTGCTTATGCATATCTTTTGATCCAGAGAGAGATGTGGATGATAGGTTCGAGGGCTGTTGATATAGAGTAAATGAAGAAATTCTTTTTAATGTCAAGCTCTTAGAATGTGCTAATGAATAACTGCATAATTAATCAGGCATATTTCAGTGTATTAATGCCAGTCTATGATCACCTCATATAATGCCAACCATTCTATTATTTCATGGTAGAGTGATAAGGGCAGGCTGCTCATGGGATGGGTGGGTTCAATGGTTGAAGATCAATCCTGCCTACCACCTCTCAGTGTTCATCCCTGATACTAGGTCACCAGGTCCTCGGGGGCCCTAGTCTCCAACAGCTGCTATTATATGAAGTAACAGAAGGGCTGTAGAGAACAGTTGAGTCTGTTGCTGCAAGAAACTGCTTGAATGTTTGAGCTGTTTCATTTGATCACTGGGTGGGCAGTAGAATCCCAAATATCTGAACTTGGCCCAAAGTATCTTGAGTCAAGGACAAACATGGACCTACAGAAATTATCAGGGTCTTGATACATACCAAAGTTTGCATGCTAGATCTGGTTTTACTCTGGGCTAGCCTTCTGTGAAGGTGGAGGACATTTCTATGTCATGGTCAGATCACTCCATGGTGGCTTTTTGGCTTGCTGGTCCTGCCCCTTTCTGCAAAAAGTAGGAATTATTAGATCAATCTTCCCCAAGACTTGATGAATCAGGATGTATTTCAGAAGGACTTGCAGGGTTTCCTCAGGACATGGAGGTATTGCAGTAATTCTGCCAGTTTTGCTTGATCCACCATGACTTATAGTGAGATAAGCTGCTTCAGTGTGATGAACATCTATGGACAGATCACACCTCCTCATCTTTTCAGTAAGGGCTAAAAAGAGCAAACATTGGGAGAATCCCAGATTTGGGCTTCCAAAAGGACTTTCATCCTGACTGCTGTGGTGTGAGAACATTAGGATAATGAATACCAATGAATAAGTGCAATGTTCATCTAGGAAATAATATTTCATTTTCTCTACTCTTTAGCTGGCCATGTCTAGAGTTCACATCTTGCTGCACATCCATTTTTGCTGTTGTCTTCCCTTGACAATAACAAGGCAGATGTTGACAGGTAGTTGCAAAGGGAAATGCTTTTGGCTATCAGTCAATGAGACTCAAAATTAATTTGATTGTGTGGGATGAAAACGGAAAAACTTGGTTCTGTCAACTGCATCCAAGGAGGGAAACATGGAGGCTATTTCCATTTCACTTTGGAGGAATGAAGAGAAAGAAAGGCAACATCAAATGAACAAAGGGAAGGCACAGACAGTCCTTGCACATAGGGGCAGCCAAAGTGGGGCTCAGTTTGAAATGGTTGGTGGATTATCATTAGTGCAGTTAAACAGACTAATTGCAATAAAGCCTCACAGTGAATTTAGTCCCACTTATGGCCAAAATGTCAGTGGACAAAAAAGAATTACATTGTCAATGTATTTGGCATAGGAGCCAGAAGAAATTCAGAGGAGGAACCACATTACCATCTTCAAAGTCTTAATTTGGTTTTCAGATGGAAGTGAGTCGTGCAAAGCCAAACCTAAAGGGATTTGACACTCGTCCAGAGAGACTGCAGGAATGGCCAGGGTGAACTGAGCCCTGCCTGAGGTATCTTGTCCAATAAAGAGGCTTGCAACTCACAGGAAACCCCATCAGACCCGACGAACACACCCAACTCTTTGGAGCAGCGTTTCTCAACTTTGGTTGGCTTGCTGGATGAGGAATTCTGGGAGCTGAAGTCCACGCATCCTAAATTTGCTAAGGTTGAGAAACATGGCTCTAGATAATGCTCACACCTCGTCTGGAGCCAGACACCAGCCCTTCAACCCCATTGGATCGAGTTTCCCAGAAGATCAAATCTTGCTCCACTCTAAAGGAAGTTCTTGGTTTGAAATCCCTGGGCCAAAGCAACCTTTTTTTTTCTTTTTTTCTGTAGGTTTCTCTTTTTATTTCACTGCTCTCGGTGTTTCCCAATTTTGTCTTTCTAGCAGTTGGAGGAAAATCACCCTGGGTAGGATCATATGGGATTATGCAACTCTTTCATGGATCTAACAGGTTATGGCTGTGAGTGAGATTTCTTGTTTCTCTTGTTGCGAAAGCATGCTCTTCTGCCATTTGACATAACTCAAAGGACGCATGTGCATGTGTCCTTGGTACAGTCAGATGTGGTCATGAAGTCATTCTTCAGGAAACACTAACTCAAAATAGAAGCCTGGCTCTTGGGTACAATAACATTCTTTCCCTCCACATCAGAGAGCTGTGGATGGTTGAAATTTGAATGACATCTTATGGGGATTTGACATCTGAAATGCATGTACGTCCAATGTTTACTTCACTTAAAGCATTTATGTACTGAGAACATTCAAACAGCCTCCCATCTTGAGCCAAATTCTGGGCAGCTCCCAACCAAGAGATAAAACCTTGTCTATGTGCAATAAAAATATTAAAAGCAAAGATATTAAAATCAAAAACACTAAAACGCCAAAACCTGGCACCATGACTTGCTAATCTGCTATTAGAGATGCTGATGGCTGTACTGGTGGTACCTAAGGCTGTGCACAATGATGTAATTACTTCTTGGGATAGAAAGGATCTTTAATACCTCCCCAGGATGATGAGAAGCAGGCTATAATCTTGTCAATTAGAGGTTTTATGGAAAAGAACTATAAACATTATTATTGTTTTGACAGCACTCAGTCCCCTTCCTGTGCCTCTTTAACCAGCTCCAATCACCCAAGAGCCATACAGTTAATGCTGGGAAGCAGGAATAAATCACCTGCTTCTCTTTGACAGGGCAAAGTCTTAGTCCCACTTGTAGAGCACAATAACATATATGACTCTTTGAGTCATACAAATTTAATAGACAATTCTAGATTTTAAAACTAAATGAAGGAAGAGAAAAAAAGAAGAGAGAGCAGGGGAGAAAAAAATTGGATTTGGTGGTCTACATGTCTTCTTTCAATTCTGTAATTCTAAAATGGAGAAAGGGTTTTGAAAACACCTCCATGCTCTTTTGTGTGTCCCCAGCTTCTTAGCCCACCTGACCAGTGAAAAAGCTTAGGTGGGGAACTCCATCAATGAGGCAAGAAAAGAGTAGCACAATCCCAAGATAAATTTAGCATAAAGGATAAGGGAAAGAGTCCAATAATGTATTTTAAAATAATATTTTTGGCCATATCCATCAGTGTATTGTGCTAACCCCTGTTTTAAAAAATTGTCCTAGCCAATACATCTGTATATCTTTCTGATTATACTGTAATTCACCTTCAGTTAGATTACAGAGTAGTCCTTCAGAAGAGTTAAAACAGCTGTGAGCATCCTTGCAAAATGTATTCTCATTTGGACCCCGCTCCAACAACCTGAGATTGCACTTCTAAAATGGCTGGTAGTCCAATCCCCAAGTCCTGGCCTGCCACATCCCCATGCTTATTTTCTGAGAACTTCACTCCATGTGAGCCCAAGAGACATTCTGAGAAACCAAGCCACTACTAAAGGCTGGATCTTTTGCAATAAGAAAGTTGCCCATTTAAGGCACGTGTGTGTGTGCACGCACACATGTGCGTATGGTTGGAATAAAACCATTATTCAAAAATGATGAACTAGAGAAACTAGTAAATGCTCATGAAGATGCCACAGAGCAATGTTGAGTACCCCAGACTCATCAAATAAACATTGTTCACGCAGCATATCTGATGATTTAATCAGAAGTTGCCACGGTTATTTATTCCTTTTCTTCCTCCAGATTAGATTGCAATTAATTTATGGGAGGGGGTGTCCAAAAAAATCAAGAGGAATGTTAAAAAGAGGCAAGGCAACAATCACCTGGTTGTGGCCACCATCTTGACTCTTTTCCCCACTTGCAGATACTCCCTGATGAGGACTTTCCTTAGAAAGATTATCTCTTTGCATATAGAAAGAAACGTGGATACTCGAAGCAGATTACAATGACCACCACAACAATAATAATGCTCAGTAGCCTTGTAGGTGTCTCAGTTGAGATCTGATCAATACATTGCACCAATTAGTTAAAATTTGCAGCCTTATAAAACCTTTTCTTTCATGGTTCCTGTATTGATTAGATTTCTAAATGCATAAAACAAAAAAGGTATGACTAAGTCTTTGAGAGTTTTGGATTTTTTTTTAATTTGCTCCTCATAAACCATAAACTGAGCCAGAAAATAAAGATAAGGTTGATGGAGGTGTGGGGAGGGGGAGATGGGAGGAAAGGGGGAAGGAAATGAAGCTTTACTTCTCGGTCCTAATGGGATGACACTGTCAATTATTCCTCTGATTCCATTAAGGATGCAAACTCATTTATGGAAAAGATAAGATGCTTCATTATAGCAACAAGACCAGGTTTCTGTCAAGGAGCTTGAGCAACCACCTCGATTAAAAGCATTTTGTGGCATGGAGAAAAATGGCATGATATGCACCAGCTAAACTCAAAAAGCATCAACTACATCTGGAGAACACCTGTGGGAAAAGGAAGGGCAAAGCCAGGGGTGAAGAGGGGAATCAGCCTTGAGTCGCTACGCCTGCACAAGTGTCAAAGGTCCAATCCCTCCTGAGGACCGTTGGTCTTATCTTGGGAGTGCAGGTGTTCAGCAAGCAGTTGGAGAAATTCTTGTAACCTTTTAACTTCAATAAATCCGTTAGCTAGAACTACATCATCTAAGCCTGATCCTTCATGCCCAATAACACCAACCTAAATTTTCTCTGAATAGGAGTGAATACATTTAGGAGGTAAAATTGTGATGCACACCAGACTCATCAGAGTCTGGATTCTCAATAAGATTCTGAACTTGATGGAGGGCCATTCTTCCAAGGTTCCCATCTGAGTGTCAACCACTGTTGCAGAAAATCAGAGGTCTCCACAGAGTATGGTTTAAAAAAATCAAGACAGTATCGCACATCAAAAGTGGGCTGAGCTCCATTTGCTTGCCATAGTCAGCATCTTGATTTCCCCCGATTTCCCACAAACTTTTAAGAACCTTTGAACCCAAGTTTTCAGCTTAGTTTCCACATTTAGGATAATGAGGTATATGTGCCTTCATGAAAGCCACAGAAAGTCAAACTAGCTGTGTCTTTCCAGAGTATAAAAGAATGCCATTCTTTTTATGTACCCTAATGCAGCACACAAAGAAAATCAACCCCCCATAAGTACATACCTACTTTGTTTTTCTCCTGCTGTGAGCCTCAGTGGATTCCAGAGGCTTATGAAAACACGGCAATTTAATAAAACACATTTAAGAAATGAAGGGAGACACAGACCCACAGTGTACAGGCTTCTTAATTGAAAAGCCCCAAAATGAGAGAATGGAAAGTTACCTTACATTTTGAAGGAAAGAGTAAAATTGTTCTTACAGCTGCAGATAATCACCATCATTTGAATATTCTTCACAAATTCTCTCTTGCCTTGCAATGTGCTGCAAGACATGATCCAATTGTACCCTTGGACACTCTAAAGCACCTCTTGGGAACAGACTCCAAAGCACAGCGTAGCTCTGGTAAAAAACCACCAACTCCCCACCTTAAAAAAACCAGAAATTTTGTACTTCACACAGCTGCCTGCCCACTTTGCGTTCCTGTTAGGCTCCGAGAAGCAAGAAAGACCCATGGAGTTACTGGCCAGTTTTCTTCATTGTTCCTTACCTATTGACAGAAATCTTGCCAAATTAAAGCAACTGTTTGCATCCTTAAAGACACACTGAGAACGTTTAGGGAGAAGCCATCTTAATTTCTTTCTCCCAATCAAACTATCTACACTTTGCTGTCTCTTGGTCCTCTGGAATTCAGACCCTCCCTCCTGGGAATCCAGACTATACTTCACTACACCTCCTGCCTTTGATGCCTTCATCATCCTGCAGCAGAGCACTTGGGCATCCAGGGGTGCAAAAAGAAATTAAGATGGCAATCATGATTGTGTGATGAAAGCCCCACCCCTTTTTTATGTACAACCCAATTTTTATCACATGATCATGGATATCATCTTGACCCTTTTGACTCCCCTGCAGATACCCCACCAAAGATGCTTATTCCTACTATTCCACATTTTCCAATTCTGTCATTCAGGGAAGCGATGATGGGAAAGCAAACTGCTTAGTCACTGAAGATGTTATCCGGGAGATAACGGGAAGGGGGAAAGCTCTCTCATCTCCTTCCTTATTTAGAGTGACAGAAATAAAAATAGCCTCATTATGCCTGAGGATACATGTGCGGTTTATGTAAAAACACAGGTGTGCAGAAGACAAGATATGCTGTTTCCACAGATAGCTTAATAGTGTCACTCTCAAAATGAAGGCTATGTTAATGGAAATTGATGTCACCATTTGATGGCCCTTTTCCTCTTACAGGGCAAAACCACAGGATGGGGTGAGTGGGCAATATTGAATTTGTAATTGCACTTCCCAATATAGAGTTGCAGTGTTTTTTTTTTGCCCATTGAAAAAAATTGCTGTCTGATATAATAATATTTAATTCGCAACGGTAATCCATGTTTTTATATGTTGGAAGAGAGGTACTATTTCTTGCCACTTGTCCATGTTTGTAAGGAGGGGGATTCAAAAATAAAGATCGCCTCTCCAGCTTCTCAATATGGATCTGTAGCTGGGGTCACTGCTCACTCTTTAGTTAGAGAATCCAATGCTTTTTATGATGGTCATGGGCACCAATGTTCTTGGTATCCTCTAAAGGGAGCCCAGCTTCTGATACGTAGTCTGTTGCATCGGGTGGTTGCTAGATTTTGAACACCAGAAATAGGATATACATCAGTATTGCTTGGGTGCTCCAGAGTTATTCCTTCCTCACCTCCTGTTCATCTAGATCAGGGAATCCCGAGTTGAAGTCCGCACTTCTTAAAGCTGCTAGGGCTGAAAAATGCTGATCTATAGCAACCTTCACCATCCAGGTGCTCACCAGGTGCATTTCACTATCATTCCCAGAATTGGGAAGGTTTACAGCATCACCTGCACCTACCACAGAATGGCAAAGCTCACTGTCTTCCTTTCACCAGGCTACAGCAAAGAAAACTGAAGCCAGACCCTCCTCAGCTCTGCTTCAACAAGCTTTTTCCTCCATTCACCATCTTCTGGATGTGCTCCGAGATCAAGTTGGAGAAGAAGGAAAAGAAACAAGTTCCTTGCAACAGCTCAGTTTTACCTCCTTGAACTGTTTTCCATTTCAGCTGGTCATCATAAGTACTAATGATTGAGGACTCCTTGGTAATGATGTTACCTGGTTGGGTAATGAAACATCTGCAAGCAAACAACCAAACCCAGAGAGCATCAAGGACTCCACAGTTCAACCCTGAGCTATAAATACTCTCTTCTCTATCAGTTTGTTGACTCCTTGAGGGCATCTGGTTGACTCAAAGCAGCATGTTTGATTGATTAGATGCACTTTGGGGGTATGATCCTATAAATGTCTTATGGCCTTCTATATTTGTTGACAGAATCTCACTGCATCTGACAGCTGATAGAATAAGCTGTGGTAGTTTTGTTGTTCTTCACTAGCCAAAGTCCAAGAATTTATGTTTTGTCTCTATTCATCCACAAAAAAAAAATCAACCAGCAGCTGAAGCTGAGGTCACTCTCTTTCTGATAATCTCAAAGAAGCAAACAGAATTTCAAACGAATAAAGAAGTCATTCAGTGCAGAGTTAAAATAACAAAATACTTGTGACACCACAAAGATTAATATTTTGCTTTTGACATCAAGGATCAATTTGTTTCCTTTTAAGTTCTGTCAAAAATAAATTCCCCATTATATGAAAATGTTTGCAAGTCGATGCAGCCCCAGCAGTTAGTGAAGTTTAGAAGAAAAGAGCAATTTTGTTTTCTAATGTGACCATGGATATGTTAGACAAATGCAGGAGTTTTATCAAAACTGAAGGATCCAATGATAGCTTGAGTGCTTCTTAATCTTGGCAAGATTATGAGATAAGGCATAAAACAGCTTTGAATTTAAAAATAGGTGCCTAAAATTAAGCAGTTGTCAATTTAGACATCCCTGAATCCAGATTAATAAGAATTCTATAGCCATACATTTTTCATTTTTGAAACTTTTTCTTGGAGGGGAGAAGAGAGAATCCCCTTATCTAAAAAAAATTGATTCAAGCTGCCAAAAACTGAAAATGTAACTGGTGTGCAAGACTCCCAGCTGACAAATGTACCTGAATATAATCATCCAACCATTCTTTTGTGAAGGCCTAAATTACAAGACTGGCATTGCTATGAAAATAAATCCCAGCTTCTTAGCCAGAAAAGGCATCATTGCCTCTATCCAGATGTTTTAATGAACTGCTTTAATGTCAAGGATGCTCAGCTCACCTGATATCTGGGTTTAAATTGTCTGATTTTTGAAGAACTGGGAATAAGTTTTCTAGGGATAGGAACCACCCAATATGATGGAGAAAACCTATACAAAGAGATGCTTATGGAGACCCTTCTGTTGGCATGGAAAGCACAAAGAACATTTCTGACATTTTTGCAGTCCATTAGCAAGATACTTGGAAAGTTTCAGTGGATCTCAATCAACACCCCAATAAGCCATCTAGTGTTGCTGGAAGTCAGGAGACCTCTAAATTTAATTAAATAAGTGTGGCAAGCTAGAGATCTACAACTATTGATTTATGTATTCCCTTCAGCTCATCAGCATGACACGTTCCCTTAAGATAAGCATTTATCATGTCAGTTCCATGACACTGTAAATGGGCACCTCTCTTCCAAAGAAGACCACAGTATGACCGGTTTATGCAGAAGATGCTGCAAAGGTCTAAGAAGGATGCCTGGAGCAACTGGATTGGGTTTCTCCTTAGCTCCCAAAATCAGGGTTCTCTGCATGATTTAGAAAATTTCAACTATGTTTTTCACTATCAGAAATGTTTGTTCCAACATCTTTTTCCTTCCTTGTTTGAAAGAAGTTGCAACTTTCCTTTCACACCATCCTTTGCTCATTCTGCAATATCCCCATGGGGGATGCATCCATCAGACTAAGAGGAATCTCTGTATCTATCTTTAAACCAATTGATTTGGCCAAGGAAGCGCCATGAGATGGATAGAGATCCATACAGCACCAAAGCTAATGGTACAATCTGGGGCAAGAACTTTGCTTTATCCTTTGTTTCTCCAGGCATACAAACTCCATGAAATCAGTTCCAATGAAGAAATGTTTGCTTCAAACATATAGAAAACAGCTTATTGTGTAAAATCAAAATATCTGCATGTCTCTTTTTATGTTAAAACATCCAAAGGCAGCTTACAATTGTTGTAAAAAGATTACAAAATGGAAAAAGCAAAAGACAGATGTTGGGGGTTGATTGTAGCTCAGGAAGGCCAACTGTGGTAGAAGGAGGCATGGAACCAGGAGTGAAGGGCGGGATCAGTTTGGAGTCTCTACGCATGCTCCAGCGCCAACCCCTCATGAAGACCTTTAGCCATATCTGGGGCGAGCTGGTGCTGGGCTGGCAGCTGGAGAAATTCTTGTGACCTTGAAGCTCCAATAAACCTTTAGATTAGAACTGAGCTATCCTGGCCAACTTCTTCCCACCTAGCACCAACAGCAGAAAGGGGGGTTTAGAGGATGCCTAAAGCACGATAGCATTCGGACTTGGTAAATCCACAAGGCAATGTGTCCCCACAGAGGAAACTTTCACAGTCCACAACATGGACAGCAAAATCCTCCTCCATTTATCAGTTTTGGAAGCTGAAAATCCTTGCTCTCAATTTTGGTTTCCAA
>JANHZU010002771.1:317555-335275 GCA_032468055.1 Acrochordus granulatus | reverse complement strand
GCCGGGGAAGCGAGGCAAGAGCGACCGTTCCTGCCACAGACTGAAGGGGGCCGCCCTAAGGCGGTGCATCTCGGCTGGAGGGGCCAGACGAAGAGGGGGTCTCACGGGGGGCACGCTGGCACCCAGGAGACGCGCACAGACGCTGGAAGTGGTGGAGTCGACACGGCCCTGCTCGGGGATGCTCAGAACACCTCCCCCGGCTCAAGGAAGCCGCGTCCCTTGCGGGGTGCTCGTGACGCCGTGGCTGTCGCTGCCACCGGGAAGGGGCTTTGGGCGTGCTTCTGCGGGGGGGTCCTCAGGGAGGGGCCCAAAGCGTGAAGACCCCCGCACCGCTGTGCCTCAAAGCCCCTGCGCATAAAATCGGCCGGGTTTTGGTCACTCGGTCTCAGCCAGCATCCTGACGCGGGGAGGCCCCCTCCCTGGCTCCACACGAGTGCTCCGGTTTTAGGGTGCCTTCAAAGCCGGCGAGAGTGCCTGGCAGCTTTGATGGAGAGCACATCCGGTCCGGTTGCCATAGGAACGGGAAGAAGGCATCTTGGCTTGGCTGCGGGCAGCGACGCCTCCTGCACCGCGGCGGGGGCCCGGCAGAGGAGAAGGGAGAAGCGGGCGACGGGGGGCTGCGAGCCGCGCCTTTCAGCCCAGCACCCGGGCCAAGACACCTCAGGACGATTTGAACGGGAGTGGGGAGGAACGCGGCGGCCCCTCAACATGGCGCAGAGACTTCCAAAAGGGCTGCCCGTGTCCCACTCCATCCAGCCGCGCAGGAAATAGATCACACGCCCGGCTACCGAGTAAGCACAGATTTGTCTACATGAAACAAAACAAAATTTAACTTTTGCCCTGGCCTCCCCTCACTACTTCAGGCTGCAAAAGGTGTGGTTCCCACACCGGGCCGCCGCCGCCACCCATCTTAGTTATTCTGAAATGAATGCTGCTCTCCTCGTTTACCTTCGTTCTCACGCTGTTTTTCGCGCTCCGTGCTGTTTTACGGTTGCAGCGACCTGGGCCAGCAGCTCACCCCCTCCTCCCCCCGGGACAGTGGAGGCAGCCCCCTTTCCAGGGAAACATCGGAAGGGCTTTGCAGCCACGGGGCCCCCCTCCTGGCCGGCCGTGTATTGAACACACACCGGCCGAAGCTGCGCGTGCCCCGGGACCTCCCGCCTCACCGAGGCTCCCGAGGCTCTTTTCGGCAGGAGCATCCAACTGGCCGGGGAGGAGGCCCGCAAGCTGCGGAGGGCCCTCGCGTCTCTGTTAGCCCGGCTACATCGCTTGGCACCGCAACTTTCCTGCCAGGGAGCGATTCGCTCAACCCACCACGGGTCCATTCAGGGGGGTCGTGAGGGCCCTCCTGGCCCTGAGCGGTTCCGCTGCCGCCGGGGGTGTCACTCGGCCCCCGGGAGCAACGCCGTCCGCCTTGGAGAGCGCATCTGAACAAGCACTGCAGAACAAGCTTCGATGCGGCTCGCGGGCGTTCCTTGCCAGGTGGCAGCTCCTCCCGAGCACTTTCACAGCTTGCGTGATCCGTCGCTCCACACGAAGCCAGAGGCGCAGGGCTGATTTGCGTATTTGTCCCTGCATAAAGCGCGGGCTTCTCTCATAAAACGCAGCAAGGCCACAACACTTTTTGTTCTCAGGAAAGTTCATTTGGTGCCAAAATCCCAGGTTTTCAAAATGCCTGAGGAGGCAGCAAAGTTGGTCCTCAGCAGCACGACAAGCGGTCTGGGCGGCAGCTTGAAGATAAACCCAGTTTACGATCGCAACAGGTTTGATTGATCAAAGGCAGCCTTAAGAAGAGAAGACGTGAACCGCAGGAGCTTGTGAGATCACGTCCCCGATCGCTGTCCCGCTGTCACAGGGCTCTTTGGCTATAGCTTTGGCTTCTTTGACCTCCATGTTTGGGAGCCGGTGATTAAAAGGCTGAAACACCCTCCCCGTAGCCACGGCCGCTCTGAAAAAAGCAAACCAGAGTGCAGAATCTGAGGCTCTGCCCTGCTGGGGCTTTGGTTGCCGGCCCCGGTCTGCCCCAAGTTCTCGCCCACTCACGCAAGGATTTCGATCTGGCCTCCAACACAGAGGTGCATTTCCTCAACAAACCTCTAACGAAGTAGCTTTGGGAACACCCACTGCAAAAGCTAACTGTGCTCGTTTGGGCGTGTCTGTGCCCCTGCCGACACTCATGCTTTCAGGGGAGGGGGGCTTTCACACCCCAAGAAAAAGCAACAGGGCGCAGCGATCAGGATGGGGAAGATGACTTCGCCAAAACGCAGCAGGTCGGGCTGGCCCTGCGCAGGGCCATTGTGCGCAGCATTGGGTTGTTGGGAAGCAGCAGCATTGCCTGTCTCGCTTTCTGTTACCTGAGCATTTAACCCCAGAGGGATGCACAGAAGTTAAAGTGGCAACAGAGAGTAGATGGTTGCGTATTTGTGTCATGCAAATTTGATATTTTTTTTTAATTATATACAGGGTGGCTTTTTAATTTCAATTTGTTGCCAGAGGGAACCACTTAGATGCTTTCTGAAAAAAACACAGCAAGCCAGTTCGTGTGCAAATGTTGCATAATTGCTCCTCCAGTGCCAAATGTTTTCTTTACCTTTTTACTGACCGTAAGGAATGAACTTCCCACAAAATATTCATTGCTCGGCTATATTTCTCAGTCTACTACGTTTGGCTGGCTGTTCCCACATATAATTTCAATTTATTAAATAATAAACCCAAGCAAATGGGAGAGCTGCAAGCGAAATGGAATTTTATAGAAATCCAACATTTTGGACCGTTGTTTTTTTGGAGCAGAAGCATTTGCCTGCTTTTTAAATGTCATTTTTGATCATGGCAATCAGACTGATGATTTTACCAATCAAGCTACAGTATTTGTTTTTAACACACCAACATATACAACAATGATCTGACTATCTGTTATATCATTGAACATAATGGTTAAAAATGAATTAGTATAATCAAGAATTGAAAGTTTACAGGTATATTAAAGAGGGAACCTACGTAATGCAAATAATTTTCTAAATTTCAGAGCTGTCCCAAAATAGCAAAACCAGGTCCTGCCCAGAACAGGTATCTCTGAGCACCAATTGCCTTTTTTGTTCTTCAACGACTCCTTTACAAAATTTGCTTTTAGCTTTTTCTGGCATCACAGTCTACCCCAATTTCTCCTTTTTTCTCATCCCCACACCCAGTGACACATACATTTGTGAATCTCATCTTACTCTTGATTTAATATGTTTTATTTTTATCATATAGGCATTTGTTCTTTTTCCTACATTTTTAATTGATTGACTGATTGACTGGTACAGTAATCTGCCTTCTAACTCATCTAATCTCTGGGGCTTCAAGTCGGTGATGGCTTTAATAATCCCCCACATATATATCAGCAAATTTAAAATTAAACCACTATTCTAACTAAGTAGCTGGTAAAATGGAAAAATGGCCAGACGTTGAGGTTATAATGAAGAAATCAGGTTCCACGCTGAATTGCTACAGCCAACAGAGAAATCAAAACGGTGCCTTTGAAAAGGCATTGTAATCGGAGATGGCAAGAATCAAGGAAATGTAGATGGCTCCTGAAATGTTCATGGTCCAAACTGGTGCTGAATACGCCCCAGATATGTGAACCCCAAAACCTAACAAGCACATGTTTGGGAGAACATGACTCTTTGGCTATTCTTTCCTTTTCTGAAGCCAAAACAACACCCCCTATTTACAAAAGGTTAAGCTAAAACAAGCTGCAGAAGATTAAGACCCAATATTCTTCTATTATGGGCTGGATCTTCTCCTTCTGCAGTTGAGAAGTTCTGACCAATCTGAGGGCTGGTGGATTTTCTTAAGACAGTAATAAGGAACAGGAGGAAGAAGAACCTGGGATCAGAAAAGTGCTTGGGTGTTCAGCAGGACGCGAAGAGAGAACCAACAGGAAGAAAAATTCTGCACCTGTCTTGGAGATCATCTCGTCTCCTCTTGCCAGAATGCATCCAAGGGGCCACAGCATCTGCACGTGGGTGTGCTTTCTGCAACTTTCAGCTGCACTGCATTGAATTAAAATGTGTAAACTGGGCATGTTGCCTTTCAATTGTTGTACTCATAGAAGTAGAAAGGATTGACATGGCAGGAAAAAGGCTAGAGGGAGAAGAATTTATGACCCTAAAAGCGCCAGGGCTTGCAACAGAATGAAGCATGCAGGGACACTGGGGAGGGGGTGTCAAAAATGACAAGATGGCAGTTGTGACTGCACAATTAAAGGCCTGCTGAGATGCAGGGGTTCGATTGCGCAGACCCTCCACGCCTCTTGCCACAGATACCCCAGGAGGCAGTTAAGTTATTCTATTAAAGTAGCCTTTTCCTTTAACTACTAGTTTTGTTTGTTTGATTGTTGTGTTGTCAGCGACAGAGATGCAATGTATTCAATCAGAGGGATACCCATAGGCAGCAGCCGGTTGGAGAAAGAATCAAAATCACAGTTTCAATTTTGAAGTCAGGGTCAAGAGAAGGGCAGAGGAGATATCTGCAGACTCCTCTCACCCTGGACATAATTTGTTTGAATCTCTTCCCTCTGGTCCACGCTATAGGGTACTGCACACCATGCTTGGGCAATAAAGTATCGGAATCTGAATTTTTTGAAAAGTTGGCCATACCTAAGGGGAAATGCGAGATGGCAAACGAAGACCAGAAAAAATGGGGATTTTCCATCCAATCTTGACATCTACTGGATGAGCTAGATTTGATGTCCAAGTTGAGCCCCGATGTAAGGGCTGCGTTGTTCTTAACCCAGTCTTTCAACTTTCATCAGGATGCAGTATGAAGAAGGTGTCTAGCTCTTTCGGTGTCTAAAAAGATGAGTACCAGACAATAAGGCCCATTCTTTTGATCTATTTCTATCCTTCTGCAGAGTCAACGGTGGGATCAAGCTTTCGTAACGTGTGAATCAGAAAAACATCCAAGATTCCGATTGTACCGGTAGAGGAGAATATTTGTGGCTCAAGTCTGAACTGTGGAGCCCTTGGTGGTCTCTGCGCTTGCTTATTTTTCTGCAAAAGTTTCATTACCAAACCAGGTAACATCCTAGCACTGATGATGCTAGGATGTTACCTCCTAGCACCTCGTTTTGGTTATCAAAGGTCTGCAAGAAAACAACCCAGCGCAGAGACCGCCAAGGACTCCATGGCCCCAGTTGTGGTTTTCCGTCAGAAGTAACTGGGTGAATGTCCATACCGAGGGGGACTTCTCATCTCTATAAATTAGGTGAGCAGAAAATTTCAGAGCAGTCTCTAGAAGACTTTAACAGATCACCCGTTCCATCTGCCTGCGGCGCACACTTCCCCCTTCACAACTCCAGATGCTAAAATGTTTGTTTCCATTTACTCATCTGAAGTGCTTAATGAAAGAAGAGTCCGTCAGCTCCAATTGTTTGTGTCAGAAGGTGCAAGAATCATTAAATACCAGAGAAGAAAGGTTAGTTCAACCCTCTTAGCTGCTGATAACGCAAGGACCAAAGGTGATAAGCACTTCATTTACATCTGCTGCTTTTTCCTGACAAAACTATTTCAGCTCTATTCTCAGTTCATTTGCTAAAGTCACACCAGGATGAGCAAGTTTGTCAAAGTAATATGGGGGCCGCCATCTTCCATTTGAGAAGCTGACAAGAAGGGAATAGAAGAGACGCAAGGCTCTCCAAACATTTGGGAGCACGCCGTGGGTTTCCAGCCGTCACTAGAGCCTCGCTCTCTTTGGCCTGCCGTGCATCCTTCGAGTTTACAAGCGTATCAGGTGGACCTGAAAACACGAAAAAGGTGGTAATGGTTGCAATGGCCATAACTTCGAAACAGGGTTGTAAGTAGCTTGTTGGGGGAGGTCTGTCATAACTTCAAACAGTAAGTGGACGTAAGTCAAAAATTCCCTGTACTAAGTTGGGCTGCTTTGGAACTTCCCTCCCTCTGATTTCGGAGTCATCCAGCCCTGTTTCCCAAAAAGAGCACACACCTCAGGGACTGCAACTTTTTTTCAAAAAAAAGCACAGAGCTACATGCAGTCAACATGGCAGCCAAACAGCACAATGGATGTTCCACCTGCTTTTATGTGCGGGTCACACCTTTGCAGTCACTGTCCTGACTCCGTTGATCCAGAGGCCCTCCCTGGCGACCTGGATGCGATCTCATCCTTTATGGGCATCTTCTTCCAAACTGACGTGGACGGGGGCGCAAGCTTGACGTGACTGAATGCCGGATAAATGAAAGCTGTTGGTGATGGGGACCTCCTACGGACACTCAGGGGAGGATCCAGCCGCACTCTGCGCAAGCAAGGCCCCACCGCCTCTCCAGCGCGCTTCTGGGGGTCTAACTGGGCGCATCCGTTCAAGACGTCTGTCGCCCAGCCCAACCCTGCTCACAGCCCGCAGTCGGTGGTCTCCTCTGCAGCTGACCGGGGAAGGTCCGGCTGAGACAGACGTCCTCATCCCTGCCGGTGGCGTCACTTTGCGCAATCCCACCGGCTCAAGAGAAAGTGACCTTCAGCTCCTTTCCTCCCCCACCTCTCCAGCTCTGGCTGCAGAAATCGACACGGCGAGTCCGTCACTGTCAGTAGCCCGACTGCCGTGGCCCTGCCGTGCATCTGTTACCTTAATTGCTAGCCTCCACGAGCTCTGCCTTTAAGGTGAACATTGATTGATTCCAGACTATAATCACAATTACGTCGAGTTAGCCTGATTAACGCCTCGTCCGATGAATGCCTAAGACGGCTTGAGCTTGGGCTGCAAACGGATCCCTCTTTCCAGGCGGGCGGGATGAAATATGTTTTTTCTCTTGCTGTTGAAGTACTAATTTCACCGGCAAATGCCACCACTAATGTGCAGCAATTAATACTCTTGTTTGTTCATTTGCAATCATGCGTTATTAGCTGAGACAAAAGAAAATGGCCCTCCTTGCCTTTGAAGTTGGTGTAATTACAACATCAATATGAAGGGTGTTTTTTCTTGCCACTGTGCTAACTCAGGATCTGGCTTGGAAGTACAGGTGGTCCTCGACTTACAACCATTCATTTAGCAACCTTTTGAAGTTATAACGGCACTGAAAAAAGTGACTTACAAACGATTCTCGCACCTACGGCTGCTGCAGCATCCCCGTGGTCACATGATCGAAATACAGGTGCTTGACAGCAGGTGTGTACTTAGACAAATGCAGCGACCCAGGGTCATGTGATCACCATTTGCAGCCTTCCCGGCCGGCTTTCAACAAGCAAAGTCAGTGGGGGAAGCCAGCTTTGCTTAACAACTGTGTGATTCACTTCACAACTGCAATGACTCACTTAACAGCCATGGCAAAAATTGAGCATGGCTTACTTAACAACCACCTTGCTTAGCAACAGAAATTCTGGTCCCAATTACCCAATTATGTAAGTTGAGGATTGCCTATATCAAGATGACGCTCTTGCCACACCCTCTATCTTCTGTTTTGCAAGGAACTGGCAACACAATCCTTGCCGTTTGCAGGTTGTTTTCTTGCAGGCATTTCATTACCAAAACTTGGTGACATCATCAGTGCTCGATTATGCTACCATTGATGTTACCTAGTTGGGTAATGAAGCGTCTGCAAGAAAACAACCCAGCTCAGAGAGCACCGAGGACCCCACAGTTCATCCCTGAGCTGCAAATATTCTCTTCTATTGGAAATGCATATCTTTTCCCACAGGCAGAAACCGGATGCAATTTATGCTGAAAGGTAGGACCAATAGAGGATAGATCCCATTTCCAAGTAATCATAATTAATGTGCTTTTTCAAAGCTGGGTCTCGAGGTTAGTAAGCTGTTTTTCTTATACTGTGGCTTTCAATGACATCTTAATTTTTCCTTTACGGTCAGTGTACATCACGTACCTTTCAGAGACCATCCATCCATAGCCAAATGCTTTGTATTTTGAACGCTCCCATTTCACCTTGTTGTAGATGACTCTGAGGCCTGCTCAATACCATTGCTGAACGTAATTGCACACTGAGCAAGCATTGCAGTTGCTTGTTGCATGTGTTTACAGGGAGAGGGGAAGGATGAGGAACACCAGAAGGAAAACAGGAGGAGTGACCTTGGCTAATTAAAGCTGTAAAAAATGTCCACAATCTCAGCAGCCTGCTTAATACCTTTTCATGAGAAAACACAGCCGTGGCCCCTTAAGTGTGCCTCCTCTCCCGGATTGCAAATTACCTGCCTTTTCTGTGTTTCCTGGCGCTCTTGTGGGTGAGCCACCACACACGCACACTCCTCCCTGGAGGTGATGTACTGTATTAATTGCTGGGAGGGAGGGTGGCTGTCGTTTTCTACAATGACATTCCTTCCGTGGAGGGAGTTTGACATCACTGGCTCTTCTTCCTTCGTGAAGTGAGGCACTGAAGGGAGGAAGCTGGGTGTTGCTGCCTAGCCTCACCCCACTCTCTTGTTCTGCCTTTTGAAGGCCTAGAAGGGAGGGGGGTTCAGAAAATATTCAGGAGCTTCGTCCAACCAGATCAGGTCCTTGAGGGCTGTCTAGAGATATGTTTGAAAAAAAGGACTGCTGGATGCGGCAGATCAAGGGAAAATTTTGCATTTTCTCCCTCCGTCGTTTCTCCTGTGCTGGTGGCATCCATCCATCCATTCCTCCAGACCTTCATGGAGCTATTTCTTCAAGAGAGGACCTGCAAGTGGCAAACCCCTGCTTTGGGCTGCTTTGTTATTATGTTATAATTAAAAAAAAAACCTCTCCGTTTTACATTTGACAATCAGCTCTCTAGAAAAAAGGTGGCTCCCTGCTGGAAACCCCCGTTAGCATTATGCCTAACAGAAGAATGAGATCTCTTACATTTGAGACTGACCAAAGCATGAAATGACCATAAATGAAGAGCAGGTCTCTCTCTTTCAAACGAGCTTCTCCACGAAGCGGATGACAAACTCAGTTAAACGATGTTGCAGAAGCAGCAGGCAGTGCTTGGCATGGCTGCAAGTCTGGGCAACAAAGAAATCGAGCCCACTGAAGCAGACGGGCGAAACAACCTCCAGCCGTGCAGAGGGCCGTTTCCTCTCACGCGAAGCGCAAGCAAAGCTCGCAGCACCTTGGAAAGCTCCGGAGAAGCCGCGTCCCGAGAGCCGGGCCGAAGCGCGGCCGCGACGCGAGCGAAGCCCGGGGCGGGCGGCTCGGCTCCCGGGCGGCGCCCAGCAGCCTCCGCAGAAGGAGAGTCCGCAGGCCCCTTTCCTGAGGGGAGGGCGCCGGGATCGCGGCGGCGGTTTATCGCCGTGTCGGTGCGTCTTTGTAGTGAGACGTGCTTGGCGCAGAGCACAACAGCAGAAAATGGCTCGTTCTGTTGCATTAATCCTCGTCACTCAGCTCCTCGGTCCCTCTGCCTTTTGGCAGGGTTTTTGCTAAGGAGGAAAGTATTTATGGAGAGTGGTGAACGTGCCTTATTAACTCGACATTCAGCTCGAGACAGCCACTATCTAGTGCTGTGGACCGGCTCATTACGTAATTCCACGCCCCAACTCTGGGAAAGGGAGAAACGTGATCCCCCCCCCAACTTTCTGGTTCTGAAACAGAAGAAACAGAAGCCCTGGACCATCTTATCCGCCAGTCTATCCTCAGCAAGGCCAGCTAATTTCACAAGGAAGCCCATTAGTCTCAGAAAGCTAGTTGGTGGTGGTTGTTGTTGTTTTTTTTGATCTAAAGAAAGTTTAGAAATACCCTTGTCTTGAAACCAAACGCTCTCCACTGAATGAAAAAAAGTAGTGTGAAGAGGAGAGGGTTCTTCCGTTGTATAAATACACAGTCTATTTGCAGACAGTAGCCTCCTTATTGCTCTGGTTTATTTTGGAAAAAACAGATGGGCAATTTTCCCTTGGTATGTAAACTATTTTCTTCTCCACACATTTCCTTCCCCACAAATAATATTGTCCTTTTCATGCCTTCTCACGGTTTGAAAAAGTTTCAGGATTCCCAGAACAATATATACTTAAGTTAGCTTTCTTCCTAAAATGTCCCCACCATCACCACCACCACAGAGCATGCCTCCCAGCCAACTGTGCATAATTGTAATTCTTCGTGGGAGGCCTTTGAGATATTCTGAACTCTGAAACGGAGGTGGGAGAAGAACCGAGGCGTCCTCTTCCTCAATTCTATCTTAAAACGGGGTCCAGTCTCTAAATGTTGAAGATTTATTTGTTCAATTTCTGTTAACTGCCCAATTCAACCAATAGAGTTGATTCTGGTCGGTTATAGGATGTGATGTTGCAAAACATAATTTCACCAATATCCAGAATTGGATAACTGGAGCCTCAGAGAATACATTCCCAACATATTTTAATACTGAATCCAAAAAGAAATGTCTACTCTTGCATATTGGAGTTTTCTATATTAGACCAGATTTGAATATTAACTTATTACATTCATTCACTGCCATGGTGGATTGTCATCTATTCACCTCCATCTTGTGTCCTCTTTTGATTTTAAGGGATAAAAGGGGCTGTTCCTTCGTGACATGATTTCATGGACTTAAGTTATAGGGGAAACTTTGAGGTACAAATTCACTTTCTCCAAGGAACTATTTTTATTGCCATGTTAAGCCAACCCACCAACAACATCACTGAATGCTTCCTTAGATCATGGTTTTGTTTGCAGAAGGTTCATGTCAGTGGGTAGCTGGATCGCAGCTTGTCAACCCCATTAAGCAGGATTCATCCAAACGTTTTCTCTTCCCATTAATCGCAGATAATGAAGAACACATGAATGGCAGTTGCTTTAACTCAATGTTTCTCAACCTTGGCAACTTTAAGATGTGTGGACCTCAACTCCCAGAATTCCCCAGGCAGCAGGTTGAGAAACACTGCCTTAACTGATACACCAGGAACACTGCAGCACAATCATTCAAGGTACCATTTGAAGAGTCTATTTCTCCATCACTTTTTTTTGAGACTTCCTAGGATAAATATTAGACCTCTTAAAGGTCTTACCCTCTTGGGTTTGGGGAGAAGGGCAGATGTCAACATCAAATAGAATTCTGGCAGCTGCCAAGTTAGAATCTCTTCCCTTAAAAAGTTGCGAGTACCAGATGGTTGGGAAATTACAAATAATGTCTATTTCTCAAACCAAGATTCACCTCAGATCCCAATTTGGAGCACAGGATAATTCTATGAGTTGCTAAGGAGGGAGTTGATTCTTCCACATCTGACTGTTATTCCCCCTAGGTATGATTTCCTTTCCTACCTGCTGGCATCTGTCACCTGCTCTGCTACCTGAAAGGGAAATTGCTCAAGGGTTGTGTGAATATGAATGTTGTTTTAAGTTTTAGGCCCGTAAGAAAATGGAAGTCTGGAGAGCATGATGGCACTTTGGATTTTGTGCAGAATCATTGTTGTTGGCACATGAAATGAGGATTTGAGAACAAAAGAACAATATGACATTAATTATTAATTGTATGTAAGAATGAATATTAGAAACAAGTAATAAAATAAGGAATGAAGGAGGAAATTGACATGACAAATGTGATGTCTCAGTACAAAGAAGAAGAAACTATGTACTGAAGGAATGTTATGGGCTATTGAGCCTTGATAGATGGAGTAGTGTGCCATAAATACAGGAACATAGCTTTAGTGCAGGTGGGCCAGAACAGCCAGCTGGTTGTTTCCCTCTGGTTCCCCATACTCATACAGATGTCTGATCAACTCTGGGACGATGCTTCCATCTTCAGCTAGATATGTATGGTGTGTATATGAGTGTGAATGAGGGAAAATTATAAATATATTTTACACCAATAAAAGAGTGATAAGTCAATCCAGTACTGGTCTCCTGGAATTATTTCCTAAAAGGATTAAAAGACCATTCCCTTTTTGGTCACAGTGGTTAGCAATTTCCTGACAAATAAGACTATTTCAAGATTATGGCATTCAATCTTGAGCAAGCTCCTCATATTATCTTGAAGGGTGACTTGCTCAGGTAGCATCCATGATTTCAGTCAAGCTAAAGATAAACCAGGATAGGAAGAAATTGCCATAAAGTAAAAAGAGAAGCTCTATGGGGGGCCTGCATCGTGTGCAAAATGGGGCACGGTTGCATGAGTGGTTAAGACCCTGGGCTTGTTGGCTGGAAGGTCAGCAGCCCAAGTTTGAGGCCCAAGCACCACTGTGTAATGGGGTGAGCTCCCGTAACTTGATCCAGCTCCTGCCAACCTCGCATGTAAAAATGCAAGTAGATATTAGGAACTGCCTAATTTGGTAGGAAGGTAGCAGTGTCCATGCGCCTTGGTCGACCATGGAAGCATCTTTGGACAATGCTGGCTCTTCAGGTGTGAATCAGAGATGAGCACCACTCCCTACAGTCAGGCACAACTGAGAGGGGAAACCTTTACTTTCATGGAATTAATGCTTAAAGTAGTGGGAAGGGAAGAACATGGCTGTTCGGAGCAGTGAAGAAATGTGTCCAACCTCGGCAATAGCTGGCTGAGGACTTTTGGGAGTTGAAGTCCACACATCTTAAAGTCCCCACAGTCGGATCCCCCTGATCTATGGCTTATTTTCAGGCTAATAGGTTTCATTAAAACACATCAGCCTTCTTCAAGTATTTGATTTTTGGCTATCATAAACTAACACGGCTCTCCTACAACAAATAATATCTGATTAAGTCACAAAATCTCTTGTCAGGAATAAAAAGATTACATCTATGAGCCCAGGTTTTTTTTTGCAGGGGGGTATGTAAGGCCCATTTCTCAAAGCAGAAAGTCTACACTATTATTACCACTACAGAAAGTGTAATAATGAGCCAACCCATCTCCTTTTTCTTCTTGATACCTTTTGTGGACTTTTAATTTTTATCTGTGAGTCACCCAGAGTCACTATGGAGTCGAGTGGACTCAGAATTGAAGTAGACTTGAATCTCAACTGAATTTTACCATGAATTTACTGGATAGCTTCCACTGGTTCTCCAAGCTGTGGTCTATCAGCCTCTCTTTCTCTTTCTCTCTGTCTCTCCTTTCCACAGGTTAATAAACCCGGCCTCCATTAAAACAGGGTCAACGTTGAAGTCAGAGGCCTGGGAAGGTAACAGAACCTCCAGTTACAGTACAAGATTTCTGGGATATCCGTCTGCAAATTAATTTAAGAACAGGACTTTTTCTAATCCGGGGTTCTTTCAGCCATTAAGTTCCCAGGGTTGAGCACGAGGCAGGATCTTTGATGCGTTTAAAGAATGAGCACACCTTGGTAGATTGAGTGAGTCTTCCTGACACCTTGGAAGGTGCTAGGAAAGCTGTGTATTGTTTCCCGCTGATGGCTCTACCATTGTGGGCTTCGGTTGCTGCTCTGTTGGGTTGGGAGAGGAGGTTAGGTTCATCAATCACTCGTGAACCTTCAGATCTACCAGAAACAAAGCTTTAAAATTGATAATTCACCTGCACTTTGGAGAAAACCTTTTTCAAAGCCCGTAATTTCTTGTCTGCAAATTCCTTCCCCATCTCAAGAAAGTTCAGAGCTCGTTCATTGTTTAGTAGCACCACCATCTCCTCCTTGGTGAAGGGATCTTTCACTTGGGTATTTGGAGGAGGCTTCTCTTTTTATGACTTTCTCCTCTCCACAACGCCATACTTCTCCCTGACTCTTTGAGGACCCCCAGTTGCTCCTGTCTCCCTCTAGACAATCAGAGAACCCACCTACCTTTTGACTCCAGTGAACTTCGAAACCATCCCCACCAGTTAAAGTTTTTGAAATAAAGAGCTAAGAGAACAGGTTGAAGAGTAGTTGGATGTCACAGCATGGAATAAAGCAGGCTACACAAACATCTGGAAAAGCAAAATTGCTGTCTGTTCCTAGTGAAAAGATTTTAATCAAAATTCCTTCCTTGGCTGCTTATTCCCCTCCCGTTTTCCTTTGACTGTGCTGGTTTCAAAATGGACTGTGTTCCTCGCCTATCTTTGCCTGCTCCAGCAATGGCCACGGATTTTTTTTTAAAACATGGACTACTCCACTTTTGCCTTACCCAATTCCAAAACATGGATGAGTAGCGATTATCCAAGTGTCCAGCTCAGAAGAATTCAGAGGTAAAAACAGAAGCAAAATCACTGCTCAGATCAAATGCACTTAGCTGAAATTTCCATTTGCTTCACTGCTCCCAGCAATGAGCTTTGATTAAAACCAGTCGGATGACAACTCCTTGGAAGGGTGGCAAAGAAGGAGAACCCTCACGATTCTGTTGGCCAGGGGAAAGTGTTTCTTTTTTGTCCTCTCCCCAACTTATGGCTGAAAAAACAAAACAAAACAAAACACAACCCTCTCGCTTGGTACCAAGCCAGAAGTTGTACTTACGTCTGCGTTTAACTGGATACCTGTCTGAGAGGGCAGTATTTCTGTAGTTATGGCTGTGTGATTTATTAGCATTTGATTTGTGGGCTGGCTTTTGCAGAAAAAGCCTTCTTTTCCCCAAGGATGATGTAAAGCTGAGACTACAGAGAAGTGAGTTATGACACACAGCAGAGGCTGCAATCTCGCTTGTCTGTGTACCTAGCATATCTCCTCTGCACACGCGACACACAGCAAGGCCTGACAATCATAGCCAGTCCAGTTCATTCCATCCGCCTCCTTCTTCTTCCCGGCGTTCCCTCTCCAACTACACAACAGAAACCACAAAAGGAAGGGAGGAAAGGGCGGGAGGGGGAAATAAAGCTGCCGATGGGATTTCAATACGGAGTAACAGTTTGTAAAACTCCATAATGAAGCTGTCAGACCTGCTTTGTGTCGCCAAATGATGTGCCAAACAAATGTTTCTAATCTCCAAAGGTCGTGTTGGAAGCCGTGCTCTTTTTCCCTCTCTAAAACAAAACGTGCCAGGTCATGGTGTGATCTGGCCAGGGAGGAGAAAGCAGGAGGGAGACGCAACGGTTTTGTTTGAGCTGGAAGGCATAGCTTGCATCTGATGAGCTCACCTCCCCGTGCGGTGCGTGTCCATCCAGCCATTTTCTCCAAGCCATCGGTGGTTTTCTTTTGAAGCATCAAAATGATTCCTTCATTGTAGTCCTTGATCAGAAAACAAAAGTAGCCCAAAACAACACAAGTCATCCCAACCTACAATCCATTGGTGACAGTTAATAAACTGAAACATCTCTGTAATATTACAACCATCATCCGCTCTTGTGGACAAATGACAATTTAAAAATAAGATGAAATTGCCGGGTTTCAACCCCTGACTCTCAGAAGCACAGGCGCCAAAGCAGAACTTGGTCTTTGAAAAAGTAGCCCCATCACTATGGACTCATAATGGAGAAACGAGATCCCTCCTCGTCCAAGCAGCGATGTTGCTACGACAGGAGTCACCGCTGTCCAGGAAGTTTGCATCAGCCCCTAAGCGTGCTACAATTCATCCGTTTCTGTAATTTTCCTACAGTGCAAAGCAGCCTATCGAAATTTTTAATTCAACTTCAGGGCCAAACAGCAGCATAGAAAAGGAGGTAAATGAAAACAGAGAGGGAAAAACAGACAGGATGCACGGACGGACGGACGGATGGGAATGTTGTAGTCCATGCACAGATAGTTGTAAACTATATGCAATAAAAGTCTCCAGATGTGAAGGTCAGGATTGCATAATGAGTACATAATGAGTTAGCTAAAGGACAGAGATCAGGTTCTCAGGGGCATGGGAATCCATCCCAAGGTCAGTGGGAATTGGCCTAGCAGGATATTTTTTCTGCCCTTCTCTCAGCTTAATGATCCAGGAGACAAGAAACCTAATGGAACATCTCATCCCACAGTTGCGCCAAAGTCTGTCGTGTAATTTCTCAGAAGTTTCCTTCCACTGCAAAAGAGACTTCTGTTTTTGTCGTACTCTCAGTGTGCTTGACAATGTCTTTCTAGTTTCTCCTGAAATCATTTTGAGTCGGCTCTTTGGCTGGAGATGGTGGAAAGAAGTTCCTGCAGGTGGTGTTGCTTGTTGTGACACCTCTTTCCCTCCCTCTAAGGCCTCCCTGGCTGCCAATTCTTCCTGCCTGGAAAACACCAATGAAGATGGCATCTCACAGGATTCCTCTGGCCATGGAAGCATGGGATTATTAACTCAGCACTGCATGCATGAAAACACACCAGTTTATTGGAGAGAAATGTTGAAAGCCAATACTCTTAACTCCAATGGAAAGTGAGCTGGTGGGGGAAAAATCACAATTTTTCAGCCTGGCCCTAAGAATTTCATTTTAATCTCTCTTCACAACTTCATTGTCAGCCAGACACAAAGAGATCTTCCTCTTCATGTCCCACACCAGAGACAAGAGAGAGAAAATGAGAAAGAGAGAGGGAATTGAGAAATTAAAAATATAATAAAAGCCCTTACTTTGCCCAGGGCTGTGAATATTAGTGAACCTTCTCCTTTTTAATTTGCACTTGCCATTAATTTTAGTGCAGAGAACGCCTTGGTTTTTAATGGCATTGTTAATTGCCTGGCATGGAAAGCAACGGGAGGGAACAATTTGCTGCCAAACAGGTTTGTGCATGTATTAGAATTAACTCTGCTGACAAGTATTTGTTTCATTGTATAATACATACGCAAGAGATTAATTGTACTAATACAATATACTTAAGACATCGGTACCATGTAATCAGCAGAAATATGCAGCACACAACTCTTTGGTGAATGACCACTATTTATAATGTAATTATCATGGCTTGGATATTCTGCTTTGCATTTTCCTCTGACCTGATTGTTTAATCTACACACACAAGTGTAGCCACATTCAGTCATGCGTAAATACGCATTTTACTATGAATCGCACTTTAATAATTATCCAAGTAAGTCATCATGGGGTTAATAGTGTTTAAGAGGCCATAAGCAATTTGTGGGGTTTCTTTCCTGAAATGTTTCCAAGTGTAATGGAAGACTGACTGTTGAAGAAGTCAACAATCACAGGGGAACCTCTGACCACCCTTGGTTGAACTTTTTAACACACTCACCGGCTGTGCCTAGCAGCAGACGCAATAATTATCCATCATTAAATGAATGACTGTAGGAGTTATTAGGTCATATAATCCAACCCTTGTTCAGTGCAGAAATTCATTAAACCTGTCTAATATTCAACCTGAACCATCCTTCTTTTGATTTCAGCCTATCAACATTTCTTGTCCTGCCTTCGTTTTCAACAACCTGGTGGAGAAAATCAAAGGAATTCGGATGTTGTGAAAAAATAGGACTTAAGACCAAAGACCCAGGAAAAGGAGTGGTCAGGCGAAGACCACAGACCCAATAGAAGGAATCGTCAGGCCAAGACCAGAGACCCAGGAGAAGGAGTGGTCAGGCCAAGACCAGAGACCCAGAGTGGTCAGACCGACCATCAAAGAGAAGGATTACCTCAATTAAAGGCCAATTGAGACAATCCGTCTGATCAGGTTACAGCTGTGCTGAAGGATCTACCTAGGCTTTTGAGAGCTCTGAAGCCATGTCTGCACCGCAACCACACAGAACTTTCCCATTTTTTCCTGAAAAATAAAATATTGTGGAATCCTCTAGAAGCCCCAAATTAGCAAACAGCTAATTTAAGATGCAAAGGGGGGCAGGAAACACTGCCCACCAAATGAATCACCCCTGAAAAATGTGGAAAAGCCTCTATGCTGTTTAGGTTGCTGAGGCATCCGTTGCAAGAGAAGCCAACAGTTCTGCCACTTTTCTTTCAAGATGGGAAGTTCACAGGAGACCTTTTTTTTCCTGGCAGATCACAAGTAAGCTAACTGTAAATCTGTCCTTT
>JANHZU010002771.1:298394-309232 GCA_032468055.1 Acrochordus granulatus | reverse complement strand
CTTTTGGATAAAAGGTGAAACGTCTTCTACTTGAAAAATCCAGTCCAGATGCCTGCTTTTTAAACTTTTGCTGCGATGCAATTACCCTGGACGAGTGAGAGTCTTCAGAGACACCAGAACAGAACTAATCCAGGCTTCGGAGCCGAGTGCTGGCTGCATCTGCCGCCGGCCACTCCCAAACGATTGAGAGGCGGGGGGATACGACCGGAGCGCCGTTTCTCTTCCTATTTTTGTAAAGTATTCTAGAACAGAGACTCGGCTGCCTCCAAACGTTCCAGGCTGAAACTCTTCCTTTCTGGAGATTGACGGGGATGTCAGGAAAGCAGAAATTAAATTTGTAGCTTGCAGATGACGGGAACCTAACTTCGGTCTGTGAGAGCAGATGCTCCAGGGCAAAGAAAGCCGAAGATCAGGCGCTCGATGCGTCCCGCCCGAAGGAATTTGAACAGATACTTTCTTCGCTGCATCTCTTTGGGAGTGGGCAGGTCTAAACAGATCTATATCATAAATAAACAGGCTGTGCAGTATTTATGCAGCAGGGATGTCAGCGTGGGCCAGTCTGAGACTGTCAGCTGCTCCTCTGAGGCCTCCTGAGCTCTTCCGTCACTCTTCGTTTGGCACTGGCTTGGCTCAAGGCCCACATTGCTTAATGGTCACTCACCCCAAGGGCTCAGAGCGCTAACGCCCAGGGCCAATTTGCTGTGCTCTGTGATCATCCATCAGCCACGCTGAGATCTAGCTTGACATACCGTCCCACCTAACGGCTCTCTGTCCCACGGCCAGTTGGAGACTTGCCTGGGGATGTCTGTCATCCAGTGGACACTCATCCATGTGATGATCTGTGAGGCTGGATGAGCTCAGAGGTTGTTTCAAATGTAAAGAGGATGCGTTCCAAGAGCCCTGAGGATCACAAAGAGGGGAAATGTATCCATCCTCTTGGCCTGGGCCCAATGTGGACCAGACCTTGGCTTCAAAATTTGACAGGAGTGCCTACAATATTTTTAACGGTCAGGTGAGTTAGAATATAGGGCTTGTCGGCCAGAAGGACTGCAGCTTGGCAGTTCGAGTCCCAAGCGCCACCGCGCAACAGCTGAGCTCCCATTACCTCCCCCAGCTCCTGCCAACCTCGCAGTTCGAAAGCATGCAAAAATGCAAGGAGATTTGCATTTTTCAAGTGGGTACCACCTGAATGGGTGGGAAGGTAACAGCGTTCGATGTGCCTCAGTGTCTCGTCATGCCAGCCACAAGAGCACAGAAGCATCTTTGGACAAACACTGGCTCTTCAGCTGCGAATCTGAGATGAGCATCCCCCCCTAGGGCCGGAGATGACTGGACAGGGGAAAACTTTACCTTTACCTTTTTTTTTGTATCAGTCCAAAGGATAGCAACTACGCTGAGGTACAGGATAACAACAGGTGACACTTTACAGGTTCCTGGGGCCGTAAGCAATCGTTCCGGCCAACACAGCCACCTTTGAACCCAATCTGGCTTCAAGGGCACGGACTGGATCACCAAATCCACTAGCTGTATAGTATCCACTTTGAGAAACTGACCAGCCAGCACATGATGGGTTTACATTTGTAGAAATCTGGAGGATCATTGCCAGCAAATCATGAGCACCCCAGGGCAACCGCAGTGTGAATCCAGCCTAAATAATGGATTGTCAGAACTGGGTTTGCTGCTTAGGATCTGGTTTGAAAGATGCTGCCCAAGCAGTATTGTGGACCTATAAATGGAAGCCAAGCTAAGCAGCGTCTCAGCTAGACCTGGCTTGGACAGGCAGGCGTGCTTACTTCTGTTTCCCAGTTGCAGAAGACAACCCTGCCTCCAGCTGACTTTCACTGGCCTGGCTCCATGAACTCTCAGCTCTTTTGCTACAAGCCGGGACGATGCTAGGGTTCTCCAGAGGCAAATGGCCTGGAAGCAGTTGCACACAGCCGAATGCTTACTCAAAGCTTCCTGGGAAATCAGCAGACCTTCACCCGGGAGGGACTAGATGCCAGGGGAACAGCCATGGCTCTTGGCCGTTTTCCAGCGCTTTGAGAATTTACACTTAAATCTTACCACAGCTGGCAGTCAACTCCACTGCAGAATCCTGCGAATAAAGGTTACCAATCAAGTGCATTGTTCATCAACTGCCATTTATTTTAGCCATGTCCAGTGATCCATCTGGAAGGGTGACAGACACCCATCTCACCAGCCGTCACAACCAGTCTGCAAGAGAGCAAAATTATCTCTGCAAATCCTGAGATTTAGACGAGTGGCTGGCCTCGAGAGTCCTTCTTTGGCAGAGGAGGCATCTAAGCATGAATGCCCTCGATTGTTGTTCTACCTCTACTGAGCCCATAAAATAAGGTTAAAATACAAGGCCCATTTCTCATTTTAAAAAATCCAATTTGACATTATAAAAACTCTCCTTAGTTCTATTTGATCCGTGGTAAAACAAGTCATAAACTAAAGAATGCGTTTTTAGTCCAAAATTGAAATAACGCAATCCACTTTTGATGAGGAGATGTCTGTCCTCCTTTCTCCAGCCTGCTCAGTGACCTGCAACCCTTGATGTAATTAGAGCACCACCAAATCACTGAGGCTGCGCCAACTTCTCCACACAACCCAAGCCAGCAATTATGGGCAGAGGAACAGTCGCCAATGTTCAAATGAATTTGACTGAAATAAAAAAAACAACCCCAAACCCAACTGGCAGACCTTTCAATTAACGATTCTATTTTTGAAGGGAGCATTTGAAAGGCTCTGAAGGGTTTGGTGTGCAGCCCCCAAGTGTGGCCAGATGGAGAGAGAGAGAGAGATCTTTGCATTGCTTAAAAAAGCAACATTTGAGGCTGGGGGCAGGGTGGAGGGTTGTATGATAAAGGAGGAGAAGGGCAGAGTGACTTTTCCGCCCTGTCTTCTAGGTAGCCCCAACCGATCAGCAGCTTTTAGGGAAATGCTCCTTCCCAGTTCAAAGACTGGCATTCTCAGATTGAGAGCTCGGTTATCCAAATGAGGACAAGATTGAGTTGTGGCAATTGAACACAGCATCGTTTTTCACCAGCAATGTGATCTTTCCAACATCTCAGAGGTTCTCCTGGATCATTTATTTACGTCAGGTGCATCTAACTTATTTGTGACTCTCTGACTTTCCGGAGGCAACGGCTTTGGCAGAGCAGGGAGCTGATGAAATGGAAGAGCAAAGGGGCACACTCATCTCGGGGAGGAATGACAGAGGGGGGAAAGGTCAAGTAGCTGCAGATGTCACCCTTCCAAAGGAGAAGAAAGGAGGACAGTAAATAGAGGAGCTTTTTTTTCCTGCAAGCTCAGCATAGGCAAGAACCAACTGGAGCGGGGCCCGTAGTCTCACCCTTCAGCCTGGCACCAGGGCTTCCTTCCAAAACCATCAATTTAAACCACAACATGGAATAGGCTTTATTTGTCCGGTCTGCACCCCACCACCCTGAAATTAACTCCTAAATGATGGAAAAATTATAGCATTGCTAAAAAAAAGCCCTTTGGGGAAGGAATTTTTAAAGAGAGACCAGAGAAAAAGGACAAATGCCAGCTAAAAGTAGCAACTGATTAACAGATGAAGCACCAACTGCATGACTAAATTATTTCCACTGACCAAAAGCCTTCCAACAGAAACCCGTTGCAGGCTGTTGGAGAGAGGAGCTGGAAGGCCTTGCTCAAGGAAGTGTTCCAAGGCCTTGGCGCAACCCCTGAGCAGGCCCCATCGGTATCTTTTCCTTGGACACTGCAGGGCATCAAGACTGATGGTGAAGATTACATGAACGATGAGTACAGCAAGTCGTCTTGGCTCAGTTTCACCCATTCTTCCCCAGTCTTGCAGCTCCATATGTGTTGGGAATATATCTTCCAGATTTCCAAAGACTGGCAGGAAATCAGAGGAGAGGAGTTGCAACCCAGCAGATCAGAAGACTGGGGAATTTCTTGGCCTGACCATGGCGTTTCTTCAGTTAGAAAGGCCAAGGGACTCAACTCTGACCTTTCCACATCATTCGCATGTTCAGCTGTGCATACTGTACATCATGTGGTAAATCAGCTGACAGTGAAAACACTTGCTTGTAGGTTCAGTCTGAAATCGGGTTGATCCGTGGCTGCATCTTGCCTCCTCTGCTGTGCTCCTCATAGCTCTTCAGAAAGGATGGATGGATCAGCTCATGAAAGGCTGAGCAAAAGACTCTTCAGCAGCTGGTCTCACAACCCCCTCTGTGGACTTCTGCGGGTTGATCACAGGGCGAAGTTGCCTTTTCCCAGTTTCAAGGCACCTGAAGGGGTGTTTGGCTGCATTTGGTTTGAACATCTTGAGTTGAGGATTACGATGAGCTTCAGCCTTGCAGAGGTGAATGCCTCCATTTAGATGGAAACTGAGAGCTGTATTGTTAGTAACTGTTTGCAGAAGGCAAATTAAAGAGGACTTCCGTCAGCTATGGAAGGGGAGAACTTTGCAGGGGATGGTTGCCCAAGCAGCATCACGCGCACCTGGAGTGTAGCCCTGGGGCAAAGCAGAAACTTAGAAAACGAGGAGACAGAGAAACGAGCAAGGATGACTGAGCGGCAGGTAAAACATCAAAAATGAATGAATAAAAACTCATTCAGGAAAATACATCAGCTTCTTCAAATGGTTTTCCTGTGCCTTCTACAGGTTGGCCATGTCATTGTCAAAAGCTGACGGAGGAGGAAGGTATTGTTTGGAGTCAAACCAAGATTTAACGGTCTGGTGATGATCCTCCGAACGTTATCAGTGTGGAGCTTCTACAGCTCACTGAAGAGTTGTGTAGGAGAATTCGCAGGCAGCAGCTTTCAGATCAGTCCCAGATAATTTATTCAGAGAACATCCGGAACACTCTGAGATAGAATATGACGAGATACTTACTGCTAGAACTCCTGAAACTGAACGAGTTGCCCAGAAAGTCTACTCTGTCGGACTCTGCTGGGTTCATCTGTACAGAATTCAGAGTTCTCCCGATGGCTGCCACCCACTTTCAGGCCCTCGGTGCCCATGATCTTTCCCTTTATGGGATAAAGGCAAAAGTAGAAAAAAGATGCTGGGCAGGCATGTTTGCTCCGTAGGACAAATTTAAAATGGTCTTCAGTCAACAGCCGAACAGTGTTCGCCAATGGCCTGAGAAAGGAACTCTGCTCATGAGAAGAACTTTGTAAAACCGACGGCCATCTCTGAAGGATTCACGTTCAAAAGGTTTGGGTCTTGACTGTGTAGCGATGTGATTTCATTGGATCCATTTGCTCAAAAGGAAAGAAGCTAACAGCTCGCTCCTTTCTTTGCTGGACATTCATGCTTGACTCTTCAACTTCCTTCGGCCTTTTCTTTGTTGGTGAGATGCAGTCATGTTCCAAACTGGAGAGCCAGGTCCAAGCTTGGCATTTCCAATCAAAGCAAATGGGTTAGCAGCCCAGTAACCTGAAAGATCTTCTGTTGCTTGAGATCCTAAAGAGCAGCTGCTGGTGAGAGCAAACACGGTCCTGGCCTCAATGAATCGGTGAAGATTTCATTTTAAAATTATGGGAGTGACTGCTGAAAATTGCATTTTTCTTCTTCAAGCAGCTCTCTCCAACCCCTCACATACCATTGGTCACCATCAGCTTTGACTGTTGTCCAACTAAACGCTATCAGGACCAAGATGGTGTCACCAAAAAGGCTTAACTGCAACATGAAATGAAAGTCCATCCACTGGAGCTCAGCGAACTTTGCCTCCACCAGAGCAGGTTCCTCAGGGCCTGCTTTGGGGAAAGAAAGATAGTCTGTTCCCATGGCCTGTTTTGTTTCAAACTAGGTTGAATGTCAGTTTCGTCAGCTGGTCTGCCTTGAAGCCAGTTCTGGAAAAAGGATCGCACCATTTGTCTTGCCAGGCACTTTCACTGTCAGAGGCCTTGGTTGGGGAGAGATCCCTCCCCCCATTCCTACAGCTGCCAAAAACTGGATTTAGCTGAGAATGCCTGCTAAACTTTGCCAGTTGAAGCAGGAAAATGTGGGAACTAAGAAGGGGTGCTAAAGAGAGCACCAGGGAAACATTAGCATCTCTCTCTTTTTGACATAAGTAATAAGTGAAAGAATCTGATCATTTTGGTAATACTAAACAGCTTGGCTGCCTCCTTGCTGCGGGATTTTACTCCCTCTCTCTTTGCGTGTGTGTGTTTAATTTATTTCTGATTTGAAGGGTAAACATCTCATTAAGGGTGGGCACTTCAGAAAGACAGCAGAAAGCATATGTTCACACTTAAAGTAAGGATAAAGGGGGGGGGAGGGCAGGCATTAGTCTCTTCCTCCCGAAAGTGGTCGGTGTTACCCAGGAATGAAAAGTGGCGGCACCCCAGCTACCTGTTCAGTGGCAGCAAGAAATCGCAGCTGGCGGGAGGAATACAACATTGGCACAGCGGTGCCACTGTTGTTGGCAGAACCACCAGGCCGAAGAGCGGTGTGAATAAACGCCTAATGTGGATGCAGGCACACACTCACGCACCACCAGGTCTTCACCCGTAGATACGGCGGCCACAAACGCAAGGTGGCCGAACGTCAGCAGCTGAGAGGAGCTGAGAGCTGCGTCCACCTCGTCACTGCTTTAAAAGAAGAGGGAGAGTCGAGCTTTTGCGGCTTAGTCCAGGCGGTCGATGAGCAGAAGCGGAGGGCGCATAACTACTAAGAGGCACAGTGCTGAGCGGCCCCGGGGTGCACCTCGGCAGACTAGGAGGCCGCCCGGCCGTGGGCACCAGCCCGCTCCAAGCCAGGTTCACGGGGGAAGTGAACCCATCATTTCTGGCCTGGGTTCCGTCCATTCGTGGGCTGAGCCAACAGAACCCAACCAAGAGGCCCCGGCACCCCGCTCGGCTGCAAGGGGGACTTGACCACCGATGCAAATTCTCCACGAAATGTGGGCAGATGAGAGGAACTGGCACTGGGGAGACCACAAAGATTTTGCCGTGAAAAAAGGGTGAAGCCTGCTTTCTAAGCAGTTGGCTTATGCCTAGAACGACTGCAGCCGATGTGGCCCATGAGCTGGTTTAATTCTTTAATCGAATCGCCGCTGGGTGAAGAAGATGGCAATCTTATTAGAATCCACCCAGTGCAGACAAGGAACCCAGTTTAGGTCCCTGGAGTTTCTTCACAGAACTTTCCAAGGACCAGCCGGTTCTGACTCAGCTTCCCAGCTCGGCAAAGTCACCGAGAGAGACAGCCTTGAGGAAGGAGAGACGGAGCTGTGATCTCAACGCTTTGGGGCAACGTGAGGGTATTGTCATCTGCAAGAATGTATGCTTCAAGTGGGGGAGATTCTTCAGAGGAAGCATGAGAGCTAGCACACTCTTCTATAGGAAGCAGATGCCAGCACCATCTCTGAAATTATCTAGTAGACACGTGTGAGAAAGAGCTCTGCGCGCGCGCACGGCCCCTGCCTTCCGAGAACGGCCTTGATGGGCAAGCCCCCTCCTCACTTCTCCTTGCAAGAGTTCTCCTTGCAAATGTCCTCCAGATGTTCATCAAGGCCAAGGGGACACAGCATGTAATTTCAGAACTGGGTGGGAAGTGTCCCATTTGCCCTGAAGCTCTCCTCCACCCTTTGTTTTAAAACACGGAGGGGATTGTGGCATCCATTCTCCCTTGTGAGCCCACAATGAACTGGCCCATGAGTCGTCTCAGCTTGAATCCTCCTCTTGGCGAACCCAGATCTGAAAACTCAATCTTGGAGATGGTGGGATGAGTCATCCATGCATCCCTAGGTTAAATATAAACCCTAATTGGTCCCAGATTGAATCTTTTAGCAATTTCAGCAATCTGGGTGGAGGGTTCCTGCCTCAAATAATTCGCATGGCTGTTTTGCATTTTCTTTCCTGGCTCTGGATGACATTGGTGGAAGCGCTTTTGTGATCTGTGGAGCTAAATTCGAAACCTTCACTTGCAAATGATGCCCTGGTACCAAATTAAACCATAATTAGACCTCGTGCGCATTTGCTGATTGCATCTCTTGCTTGCTTCCCTTCCCTCACCCAGTTGATTGTTCTCATACCTGATGAAAGCCAACTATCAGAACTACTTGGCTCTCTTTCCCACCTTGCCCCCCACTGCCCCGTTTCTTGGAAGGCGTGCATTATCTTCAAATTGCAACTGTTTACATTTTTGAGACTGACAGATGCTGGGGAAGACGATTACTTGTGGACGTGTCCCCAAGAAGGAAAGTGTGTTTTTAAAAGCTGCAAACTCAGAATCACAAGCACAGAAGTTGCTACAGTTTTAAGAACAGGAGCCTTTCTTCTCCTGACCACCACAAAGACCACAATAGGCCATCTTTCTAAAGCACAAATGGTCAATTATGCTGAAACTGAAATGTTAGGATGGATGTTCAACCTGGTTAATACTAATCCTTGTCTGCAGGAAAAATATTGCTTAGGTCACATCTGAATGTAGAATTACCCAGTTTCACATTTTTTAAACCAACCCATGAACCAAAGCTAAACCACCCTTGAAAATTGTGCTTCTCCACATTTTCTGGTGAAGTTCACCAAAGGAACATACATTAAAGTTTGAATAAAATTGCATCTACACGTGCAAGTGCAGGTCCTAAGATACATTGTCTTACGGAGGGGCATTTGGGGGGGATTCTCCTATTTAGCAGATTGGCAGAACCTCTGCACCATCAGAACATGGTTGCAGATTTTGTCCACTGTCAAGCGCTAATCTAGTCAAAGCTAGACTGAGAATTTCATGACGATGCACTTCCCAAGGAAAGACGTTCATTTGTTGGCGTCCACCTTAAACACTGTTTGGTAGCAAAACAAATGCGATCTTGTTAAGCTTGTCTGCTCAGACATAACTTGCACAGGACCTGCACAGCTTTTGGCTTGTGCGCCAGTCTGAAATCCAGGACCTGACAATACCCAGCGGTCCATCTCTTTATCAACTATTCTTCATTTCGGAAACTTCCCAGAGGCGATGGGCACCCTTGGAAGTCAACATGTCTCCGCCCCAAAGCCATCCTAACCCTCTTGTCACACCACTTTGCCTCATGTTTGTAAACTCTAGTGCTGCACCCGGCACAGGATTCATTGCCCCAAGAAGCTAATCCTTAAAATGTGAAATTAGATTTGGAAGAATAAGCACAATTCCCAGTGGCAGGACTTGGCCTGCATCCACCGTCTGTCCCTCAGGACTAAGACATGCAGATTGGATAAGAACGTAAAAATGGGGCTAATTTGCAAAATGAATCAAGGGAGCAAAAAAATCTTGGCGCAAAACTTGGGTGGCTTTGGCACAAGATCTTATTTAAGCAGAGAGAGGCGGAACTGGAACCGAACGAGCAGAAGAAGGCCACATTCTCTCACCCCCAGAAGCTGGGGAGTGTGGTCTCCTCCTTCCACATCCGGCGTGGAAGTAGCTGGAATGAAATTTCATGCATATGTACGCCGCGGTGCTCTTGTTAAATGCTCTGAAATATTAGAGGAGCAGAAAGAAAGGGCAAGCATCGCTTTGAAAGCGAGTTTCCTTTTTCTTGCAGTAATTTTGATTAAAGGACAAACAAATCTGCTGTCTGAGCCTCTGAGCCATTTTTTCTGGCTCGGTGGCTGAAAAATATTGACCTAGCATGAGTCATGGATAATACGCTGAAAAAAATCTCTACAATAATTATCCTGAAGGATGAAGGAAACGCAGCGTTGTTTTTTCGACGGGTGGCAGAGCAGCCTCAACTCGAGAAGCACGCCAGTCTCAGCCAACAGCTTACGGAAGACTGACGCCAGAAGTATTTCTCAGGATGAGGACCTCTACCAGAGGCCCCGGCCTCCGAAGCTTTGAGCTCCTTCTCCGAAGCTCCCCAGCCGTACCAGGCAATGTTATTGTTTAATTTGATGGGAGGGGAAAAGATGAAGCCCATGGGTAGCCACTGCTACACTCTCATTTTAATGTCGTTTAATGGAGGTGAAACATGTGCAACGTTAGGCGGGTGGCCTCCAGCAGGACCCGAATGGATGCAGTAACTCGCACATCAACATCAAATGAACTGTTTGGATGGAAGTACGCCTGTTTCCCACACACCCTCCCGTTGTGCGGCCAAAGGCAAGAGAGTCACTCTTGACACGGGTGGCGTTTGCGAACACCGGCTCGCCAACCGAGGCATAAGAGAACTTGCTGGGTAACGAAGCAAAAAGACAGAAGTACCAAAGAAACCGCTTCTTGTGCCCTAAACTGGCAGCAATCCGGAACCACGCCCAGGTGGCGTTAGCTGCCCTTGACTCTGCCCACCACCATCTCCTAATTCTCACCCGAAGCCTCACCTGATCTCCTGCGAGATCACAGGATAAGCCACTGCGCACCGTTTCGAATATGTTCATATTTCCTGGCCATTTTAATTTAATTTAGGGTTTCTGCCCCGGTTATTCAGGCTGTCGAAGGCGCCCAGGCTGACCAAGCCAGCAGGGTTTGTCTAGATGCCTCCAAGGCCGATGACGACTCTCCTTCCAATGACTTAGCACAGATTAAGGTCCATTTTCTCCGATCCAGCTGATCGCGCCAAGAGGAGAAGCCGTTTGCTGCATTTAGCCTCACTTCCCCGCCTCGCACTTTGCCAGGGGAGGATGGGTGCGAGAGTTGGAGAGGACCCCTTTCTTTGCTAGCAAAGTGGCTTTTCTCCCGAGGCAGAGTTAACCTTCTCTCCCCCGCCCTCCCCCAAACGGCCCAGGCCCCACATTATCCATGTTTTAACTCATGAAAGCTTCTTAGAAAATGGAGGGGGGGCTGTCCTGCAGAACAATTTAATGTTCAGCATTCCGCCTCATAGTAAAAGGGAGATTTCTCCCTCCCTCCCTCCCTCCCTCCC
>JANHZU010002771.1:267240-282313 GCA_032468055.1 Acrochordus granulatus | reverse complement strand
GAGACTTGTTTTCTCCAGAGCAAAGAAATCATTTCTAGGAACACCTTTTGGATGGATAGATTCTGAAAATCCACTTTCTCTTTGGAATTACCTTTACGAGGATGCATTTCCCCATCTTGATGTAGAGCAGTATTTGGAGTCTTCTCAGGATCAAGCAGGTTGTATTGCCCTGCGAGGCGGGTGGCAATCTCTTACTCTCTTTTCATGTTTTCAGATGTTGTTGCCTTTGGGAGGAAAGCTTTGGATGGTCTTGCCTTTTCCTGTATCTCCTTGACCCTGCGGAAGATTCCCACCCCAAACCGATGTTTTATTGTCCTCATGGTAACTGCACTGTTCATATATACAGTCTTCTAGGAACACAAGAACAGCCCTGCTCGATCAAGCCAAGGCCCGTCCAAGGGCAGCCTTTTGCTTCTCAAGTGGCAAATCAGGCGCCTCCTGGATCTCCAAGCAGGAGATGGAGATGGACCCTTGCAATTGACATTTGGAGGCGTCCTCATCCAGTGTAGAAGAAATCTAGTGTTGATTATCTGACCGCTTTGAAAGGAAACTGAGTAACTTCATGGAAGGCTGGAGAACACTTGGATGACAGTAGAAGACCTTTTCAATCAGAGCAAAAGTTATTCCCAGCTGATGGGAAGCAACCCTGGAAGAAAACAGTCTGAAAACTGTCCATGATTGGACATTTCCTGGATGCACCAGACTGAACTTGTGTGATACAGAAGGCCAGTCTCGGTGGCCCTCCAGATTTGTCCTCAGGGTCCTTCGTACTTCTCTCTAGTTTCAGCTCATCAGGACACCAGAAGTACTGGAAACCTTTGATCACTGTTGTACCACCCAAGCACAAACCTGTCACACAAGTTGCTCCAGAGCCCCCACTCACCCACTTTCTTCTCCCACCTGCACAACTTCGGGCAGCTTAGTTAGACAAGGCAAAATCATGGAAGAGTTCAATTGACAGAAAGCTCACTTGAAACCACGACAGTTTTTGCAGGCAGAAATTAATGTTTTGGAACATAATATTATTGGATTGATTTTAAATAGATGTTTCCTTGCTCCATGCTAATGAAATGAAAGCTACTTAGAAGAGTCAGAAGAAAATGATATAAGCCCAGGCTGATTATTGCTTTTGGAAGCGTCTTCCACTATTCCTCTACCCCCACACTCCGATCCTTCATTGATGTTGGAACAGGAATAGCAAATGACAAGCTTCAGGGAACAGATGAATATCTATTTATGCAGAAATAGAGAATGTATGAATTTGGAGGACAAATGTATTTTGACAGGTATCTAATTTCATCTGTTGATAAAATGCATTTTGTCAAGTATTCATGCCCATTCTATGCTTGATGGTTCTTTCTCCCTTCATCTTTTTTTTTGTGGATTTTTGAAAAAAAATCAGCTTGAGTGCATTTATCAAACATTACAAAGTAGCTTAATTTAATGTATTTCCAGATGTATTTTTGAACACCAGAAATTATTTAGCCATCATGAAGAAAGCCATGAAAAGGGGAAATCTAATGTAAGAAAATCATCATTAGCCACAGGGATGAAATATGGTCAAACAAGTCAAGATGCAAAAGCCAGTTCAGAAAACAGCTGCCATTCCTCCAAACTGGCTTGCCCCATTACCAAATTTTAAGCACAGTGACATCTTCTCTTCACTGACTGACTTTTTCAGCCCTTGACCCAATCTACGCTGTGTTAAGGTTATTTCAGGCATAGAGCAAAGTTTTTGCTGTTTCCTCCCTCCATATAGCAGGAATCCTTCCCTCTGATGTTCAAGAAGCAGAGCACTGAAATGTGGCGGCATAAATTTGGAACTGGGGAGTTGCATTCAGCCCTGGGACGACAAAGTCTCAGCTTTTCTTTGTGGTTCTTAAAACTGTCAGGGTCATTTTTATTGAAGAACAGACTGTCTGCTTCAGTGCTTCTCAACTTGGGCAACTTTAAGATGGGTGGACTTCACTTCCCCAGCCAGCATGGCACGAGGTCAAAAGATACCGGAACTAATGAGATACTGAGAAAGCCAATGAACACAGGACTCTGCAAATGCTCCAAGCATGTTCAGTCCAATATTGGCCATCATTTGGCTGCTTCAAGACCTCTCCCAAGATTTCAGGGCAGAAGCCTACAGAGATGATTTCGACACGAGAATCTCAGTCCAGCGGGAGAGTGGGAATCTGAGAATCCTAGAAAGGGAAGGAGCCGTCAAGCTGCCTTAGTCTGCCTAAAGACATGCATCCAAGGAAAGCTCACCATCTCCTTCAGAAATCCGTTCCTCTGTCAAACCGTCATTAGGAAGTTTTTCCGAACCTTCAGCTGGAGTTTCCTCTTCTTGTAATTTAAGATTATTACTCTGTTACTGCCTCCAGGGATAGCATCTACTTAGTGTTAACTGATTTATTTCCCGAACAGTGTCCATCCTGATTTCAGGATCATAGAAAAGGACATTAAGTAAACTAAATATTAGACCAATATCAAGTCTGGTACAATACTATTTTATTGTTCCAATATAGATAGAAAATTGCCCAGTATAAAAGATTATTAAATATACATGTGTTATTGATTTACATAGAAAATTGCTTTATATAAATACACCATTGGTCTTATGTTTCCTGATTCACACTTATTGTTACAAGACAGATTATACTTAAGAGCATTATTGATATTCCTTATTGGTACAACAATTGCACATTGTTGGTCCAGTGAAAAACGATCCTGGAAATCCTGCCATGTTTTCTACAAAAATGTTTCTCAAGCTTGGAAACTTTAAGACGTTTGCGCTTCAATTCCCAGAATTCCCCAGCCAGCTGACTAATATTTAGCTTACTTAATATCCTTTATTAAGTATTATTTCTTCCCATCCAGAGGAATATCTCCTGCTCAGCCTTGTCACCTTCATGGCTGTTTTGTATGTTTTCAGTGACTTTCCAACTTCTTGGCTTAGTTTCCACTTTGTTAGCAAGTTTCTCCTTGATACTTCATCGACACACTAAAATGGCAAATGTTACTTCACCTCATAACGAGAAGATATTAACTTGTGTACACCATATTCCCCATCCTCCACTTTGAGATGACCGTGAGAAACTCTTGGCTTTCTTCTTTATGACTATTAGAAAACTACCACCTTATCTCCACTCTGTTGTCTTTTCTTAAGGACGGACACCTCCAGGTTCCCCCAGCCTTTCCTCATAAGGGCCTAGCTCCCAATATCCGAATCTTCCTCATTGTCCTTCCTTGCATCCAGTTCAATGTGGCTGCAGAAAGCTCCAACATGACCTCAGCTTCTCCTCACTGGGTGCTCTGGAGCACTTTTTCTGTAGAAGCAGGCAAATCTGAAAGATATGTCATCATAACATCAGTTCCTTAGCAACCTGAACATCTGTGCACCAGGTTAATCAACATCCCTCAAACAGCCATGGAGTCAGATTTTATCATACTAGGTCTTACAAAACAACGGGGGATGTGGTTGAGTTATTTTCTTTCACTCCTGCAGCTTCATGCAGCATTGACTTTCTTTGTCACTCCCCAACGTATCTAAACCATGAAGTTCTACCCCAAAGCATCTCTCTTTGTCAGTTTATTCCAGCCATAAATCATAATTTTCTTTATGGGACTATAGTGAAAAGGACAGCGTAACTTTCCCTGTGAGGTTTGTGCGCCAACATACCCTCCCAGGGCAGAACAAATGGGGGTCACAAAGCCTCTAGAACATAAACACCTCCACAAAAGTGCTTTTCTCCATATCGGAGAAAAGTGGCACTGAGCCAAACAAACACAAGCAATCTTCCACCGGCCTCTCTTCTAAAAGAAAATACCAACTGAGTAGTGTAGTGTGACTCTTGGAAAAAATCTCAAGTTGTCATGGAATTGAATGCTTGCACTACTTTTTTCAATTGTCTTTAACTGATGAAACTTTCCTGCCGTGCTCAATTACTCAGCGATGGGTAGGCCCATTTGCCCAGAGATAAAGGTCATTCAGCACAGCAAAACTTAGTTGTAACCGCTTTGCATAGTAAGCATCAATGACCCTATCTGATTTTACTCCAAATATTGTGTTATTTCCATGCACAAAGACTTGCAGCCTTGGGAGAGGGAAACCCAGTCGTGAGTTCTGGATCATCCCAGAAAAGTTTAGTCTTCCTTCCCTTCCTACGTAGGGTTGTTTGCTGTTCCTGATTGTTCTCTAATTAACAGATGCTACCCCAGGATCGCCAACTGTGGCAGTTTTAAGATGTGTGCCCTTCAGCTCCAGAATTCCTCAGCCAGCATGAATCTGTGAAGGACTCTAACTTGAGCTGAGCTAGCGGAGACGAATGGCCCGCGTGCAGAAGATCTCCAGCCTTGGTGGCATCAGGAGGATCCAGGAAGGGGCATCAAGAGCAGGGGCTATGCTGGCTGAGGAATCCTGGGCAACTCTGCTCCCAGAATTAAGTCCACACATCTTAAAGTTGCCAACACTGGGGATGCCTGCTCTGCCTACACTCCGGTACCAAGGCAAGCGGAACAGCACCATCTCACTTACGCGACGCGAGAAGATAAAATCTAGCTTGAGTTCTTAACTGTGGATGAGACCAAACTGTAAAAAGAATTCCAAACTGCCCTCCTCCCCTTTCAGAGGATCAACAGATCCACTCAAGATGAATTTGGGCAAATGTTCCGTGCATTTTCAACAGCAGTGCCAACGCCATCCTCTCTGCCTTGGGGAGGGACCCACAGAAGGCTCTTTGGACAGACTCAAGGTGCTCCTGGGATGTGACGGCAAGAGAAGGAATCCATGAGGACTGCCAGCTGACTAACAAGAGAACAGCGGTGTGAATTGCGGTAAGATCCCAGGCTCTGATCTGGCATTTGCGCCACGCTGAGAAACACAGATCAGCAAAACGTTTTTCAAGCCAGTCAGAATTACGAGCAGGGAACCAAGTGAAAATCCTCTCTCTACTTAGTGATTTTTTTCCGTTCTTTGTTCGTGATTAGCTGCATCAATACATCATGTGAGTCTGAGTGGCTTCTTATTTTACGCGTGTTCATCCTCGAGCTTCATGGTCATCATCACCGGCTAGTTAGACCATGCAGCATAGTGCTCTTTAAGGGATATATAGCAGGACAGGCCAAGCTCATGATCTGGAAGGAGGTATGTAAGAAATAAGCCTTGCTGGATCAGACCCTTGCCCATTTAGCTCAGCAGTCTCTTCTCTCAGTGGCCGACCACAGATGACCCTACGAGGTAGTCATACTCATCTAGGAGGGTGTTAAGAAACAGTCAGGAAGTTTCCTTAATCAGCCAAGGCTCTGGAGACAAACCCAGGGAGCTGCTAAAGATATGTGATGCACATCCTGACTTCTTTTTTCCTTTCCAGACATCAGCCAGCCGTCTTCTTATTGGCCTCCTCTCTCAGGTCCTGCAGTTGAGTGAGCACAGTCCTCTTAAGTAGGCAGAAGCCATGTCATTGGCCACCAATGGACAGCTACCTGCCAGGGATGTTTTATTTAGATCCTGCCTTGAGTGGGGAGGCTCAATGTTGGATAAGTAGAAGAAGGAAAAGAAAGACAGGCGACATCTCAAACAAGAAGGTACATCAAGGACCGTGAATCACTACCTTCTCCACTCTGCCAGTTGAGCTGGAGGCCTTAACCTCTTTCTTCCAGCAAGGTTATTTCCAAGAGTAAATACTGTATGTCAGTGGAAATGCCCAAGGATGTTATACATCCATTTTCTCTTCCATTCAGGCTGCCCCATTAATATAAAAAGCGATCTGTAACCTCTGTCATCAGGCAAGGATTTGCTGGGCTGCAAGACGCAACATTAAACTCAGAGAGATGAGGCTAATGACAGTAAGTCCATTTCGCTGAAATGAATTGTTTGTTATAGAGTATCGTAAAGCACACAAGTTATCTGTCACCTTGCCAGCCCAGAGCCAGTGCAAAAATTTCTCCAAAGAGGTGATAAGAAAGGAAGCCAAACTGATGACCCATCACTGGCAAGGCCTTTTGGCGAACATGTCCTCACGTTATCTGTCCCAACAATTCTACAATTCAACATCTGTCTCACCTATATGTGGCAGGGATATTTCATCATGGCTTTGATAGGCAGAAGATACGTCTCTGAATTGGGACATTAGAAATGTCCTTCTGAACATCTCTCAAAGTCACCCCAGCATGTCTACCCCCCATCCTTCACAAGTCAGTGGGATGCTGCCCTAGGATTGTCCCACTTCCACAGACCTTGAGAAGCTGAGAAAACACCAGAAATAGGGGGAGTCCCTCAGGGCTCTGTCTTTCCACCTACTAAGAGCAGAGTGCAAAAGAATAATCTCATCCATGTCCTGTTCCGGAGTTAATCCCCAGCCCAGAGGAACCAACATCCACTCTTCCCAAAGAAAAGAAATATAAACTCAGCTGCTAGCATTTGTTCTCTCCAAGTTTTCAGTTTGAGTTGGATGCATTGGATTGGATATTTGCAAATCTCTCTCTGGCTATCTGAGCCATTGCTAGGAAGGCGAACAGCTTGCAAAGACACGTTCCTCTTATGTTTACTATAAAAGCCTTGTGCAAACTGTGATGGTAAAATGAGACCATCATTGTCAGCATTTTTGCCACTAGAACCTTTTTCCAACAGCTGTTACCCCAGTTGCAGGTTGCTGCAGAGGTGGAAGAGACAAAGGGGCAGAAATATTCTACAAAGTGCCTACAGATAGGCAGACTGTTGACTGGCTGATTGAGGGATCGATCGATGGATTGATTGATTGGGTGCCATCAAGTTATTGTTGACTCTTAGCAACCACATAGGCAGATTTTCTCAGGATGATCCGCCCTCAGCCTGGTCCTTGAGGTCTTCCAACAGTGACCCCCTCAACACTGCGACCAAGTGCTTCCCCCCTGCCGGTGGCTGTCCTCTTCTTCTCTTGCTTCCCACCTTTCCCAGCATTGGGGCCATCGCATAAGGTGTCCAAGACAAGTGAACTGCAGGAAAATGGTCGTGAATTCTGGAACCCCGACAAAGGCGAGGCAAGCGTTCCCACCAAAGGGGATGAATGATCAGCAGACATTCAGAGAAGAAACAGTTCCGGGTTCAGAAGAATCACAGTGAAAAAACCCCAAAGACCTTCCAGAATGAGTGACGCCATGGAAACGACACCATACAAATGACAAGCGATTTGGAGCGGAGCATTGTCTGGAAATGCCTCCATCTTCTTGGTTCATGGCTTGTTCCATTCAGACACTTCCTTCATGGGCACAAACACACACACACATGAGGTGACAGCAAAGAAAAGTGCCTCACCTGGTGAAATTTTGGGAGGCTGCATGTTTCCCTTGCCCCACCCTGTTTTGCGGCGTTTCTTTCGACACCCAGTGAAACTCTGCTTGGGTGGATGACTCTTCTGGCCTTCACTCGGAGAATTGCTGAGGCTTTGAAAAAACAAATAAAAGACTGGTTTCTTTTGTCCAGGTTTCCTGTAGTGACCGTTATTAGCCGTGGAGTTACTTGGCGTAGGATTCAAAGCAAGAACATGCAGCAGACTGCTGGGAGGTGATTTTGCACCCAAATTCAGCAAAGTTACAGGTGGACCCAACCAACAACAATTCATTAGCAACCGTTCCAGGTCAACAATGGCACTGAAGAAAGTGACTTACAACCAATCCTTGCTCTTACCACCGTCGAGCATCGCACAACCAAAATTCGGACAAGTAGCAACCAGCATGTATTTACAATGGTTGCAGCATCCTAGGGTCACATGATCACCATTTGTGATATTCCTAGCTGACTTCCGACAAGCCAAGTCAATGGAGAGAGCCAGATTTGCTTAATGACCACATGATTCACTGAACAATTGCAGTGATTCACTTAACAGTTGTGGCAAACAAGGTTGTAAAATCGGGCACAGCTCACTTAATAACTGCCTTGCTTAGCAATGGACATTGTGGTCCCAACTGGGGTCAAGGACTACCTGGTTTGCTGATCTCCAGGAGTTACCCCCAGATGTAGCTGAGCAAGACATATTTGCTGTCCAGGAAATCTTTGACATCAGTGCTCAGAGTTACATTGCTGAACAGCCTGGAAGTGGCAAAGGTGCCCCCCACCATCTGTGTGCAAATTTATGTACTGTGTCAACAACCACTCCTTAACGCGAACATGGAATGCCACACACTCTTTCTTTGTGTGCATTAATTGGCTAATTAAGAAAAGCTGACGCCACTTGACACCAAATCCTTTCTAATGAATCTCAAAACAATTTGTTTAGGAGTTAATGATGGGCAGAAGTGGGTCAAAAAAGTCAAGGTGGCAGCCATACCTGCATAATCAAAGTCTTGCCTCTTGAGTAAGTACGTCCATTTGCATTTGCAACACACATAAAAAAGGAAGGGTTTTTGATCATGCACCTGTGGCTGCCATCTTGACTTATTTGGTGGGTCTGAATTGCACACATATGTTCTGTTTGTTGAAGATCCCCCCGAGTTTCTCTGATGCTCCAGCAACACATGGACTGGTCACATTGCTACGTTTGGTAGAACCTTGTCTTGCAGAGGGCGTGGGAGGGTCTCTTCGGTGTTTTGGTGGCTTTGATAAACGCCCAGTGTGGACAGCCACAATTAATGAGGGTCGTCCTTACATGCACATTTCCTTTGATGGAGCCTTCTCTCCACCGTGTTGTAAGGTCCCGATCACTCCTAGTTTATGTTCCAGTGGATGATGGGAGTCAAAGCTGAGATATTGCTCTGTGTGTGTAGGCTGTCTACAGACTTGACTACTTGGTTTCACAAAGTCTTCTGGCTCTGATGCACTAGAAGCAGAGGGATTTTCATTTTGGCCTAAAGGAACATGAGATACTAATACGAGATAAATACCTCAGATAGCCTCTGCCTTTGCACAAGGTAGAAATGCAACACTCAGCCGACATCTTGGAGTTCTTCCCTTGTGTGCAGTGGGCAACTTGGGGCAGGGACAGGGTCTCATGCCAACAGCTTTCTTACACCTTGCAACAGCGTTTTTACACCTTTCCACCTGGTCTCCCGCATCCCCCTCCCAGCAGTAGCAGCTGCTGTGCAACAGAGTAGTAGCCGTGCTGAGAGGCGGGAGCTCCTACAAACTGGTTTGAGGAGGAGTGAATAAAGGCATGCCGTTTCTAATTCATCAAGGCCCATTAGACCAAGTATTGAATTTCCTGCCATGCCCATAGAGGGAGAGCTTAATTATTTTCAGGATGGGCCCAATCATTTCACCCCATATCTCCTACAGGATCCCACCTAATTCTATTGGAATGGATTTTACCTGTCATTTCTAATGCTCCTTTTGTCCTTGGTCTTGAAATGTATCTTCTTCCGCTCCTTCCTTTTTTACTCTCTGCATAAAAAGAAAATGTTGTATAATAAAGGAATCAGACGGTGTCTGCTTTCCCACAAGGAAGTCCTGCCATGAGCTGTCACATTAAAAATGATGGGTCAAGTTGGCAAGAGCCAAGAAAATTAATGTTCCTGAGACCTTCGGTAGAAATAAATTCCTCCCCAAATTTCTTCTGTAACTGGAAGTGTTTTATCAGTCAGTCCATTCATTGACATCTTGTTTTGATACCACCAAACAGCCGTTTCTGCAGCTCCAGCAGCCCAAAAGACCACAGTGGTAGGGTCCCGAGCTCCAGCTTGAAATCCTGTTCGCAATCAGGATTCTCCGGGGGGAAAGCCCAGGCTTTCTTCCACGGCCTGTCCTTATCTTGAGCGGATAATGCAGGACAAACTCACACTGGCCACCCTGAGTCCCGTGAGGAAGTGCGTGGCTGTGTAGAGGACGAAAAAAAGATGCAAGGTATAAAACCATTTTTGTCGTCATTCAGTCGCGCGGTCATGTCCGATTCTCTGCGACCCCATGGACCGCCGCACGCCAGGCCTCCCGTTGTGCAGCGGAGTCACGAGTGTGTAGAAGTGCCCATAATTGTGCACAAGAAAGTGCCCTTTGTCGAGATGGGAGTGTCTCTGAAGGAGGCCTGATGGCGCGGGAGGCTTCCAAAGATCAATTAGCGAAAGCTCAGAAAAGGCAGTCTGAACAGAGAGGCTGCAAAATTTGGACGACTGCAAAAGCGTTCCTAGTTGGACCACAAATATTTTCCATCACCCTTTCAGTCAGGCTCCAAACCGGGTCAGTTCTGCAGGTATTTCCTCCTAAACATATTTTGTGCCATTTCTGTATGAATCATCCAGGTCCTTCAGTCTGAACCATAATGAATTCTTAAATAAGCTATTTCATTGTCTGGCTTTGAATAAGTTTTCTAGAACGTGCACACACCATATTTTTCTCTCCAAGTGTGGATTCTTAAATGTTTCTTCCCAAACAAGCATTTACTGTGTATTCATTCTGATACGTAGAGCTGGCTGCAAAATTTTAAAAAATGGGAAATCCAAAATCCATCTCCCCAGAGATGCAAATGAAGCGAGTTCCCATTGAATAATAAACTGGGCCCAATTTTTGTGTAAGACTGAACACAAAACACAGCTTTTGGATCAGAACGTGACTACCCTGAGTGTTGGAAGCCTCCTCAAGTAATCCAAACCTTCCCAGAAGCATCTGCTGGCTGGACTTCCAGCAGAAAATTTGAAGAAAACTGAGAAGATGTGAAGAGGGAGCAAAGAACTCATGGGGAACCCTTGAGGCTCAGGGTTGAACTGCGGGGTCCTTGGTGCGGTCTGAGCTTGGTGGTTTTCCTGCAGACACTTCACGGCCCAACTAAGGAACATCACCAGTGGGGTCTTTGGTGCTCTCTGAGCTTGGTTGTTTTCTTGCAGGCTTTTCATTATCCAGCAGTATACAGAGAGCAAACCCCACATCCTTCCAGCACTGATGATGTTACCTAGCTGGATAATGAAATGTCTGCAAGAAAACAACCAAGCTTGGACAACAACAAGGACCAAGGACACACCATGTGTGTTCAGAAAGGGGGATCAAGCAAAGATCACCACGCAGAATCCATTTCTGCTGCACTCTGAAAGACAAGCACTCCCTTCAATGATCCCAGTGCTGCTGCTTCGTGTAACTGCTAGGTGAGCAATTCATTGCCTGGTCCCCGCCTTTGGGAAGAATTTTGGCGGACTGCTTTCCAAAACTCCAGGCAGGCTGCCTGCCAGAGGGAGTTTGATCAATCCATCCATCCATCGTTCACGCTTTATGATTTCTGCATCCTTCCGAGGCTTGGTGAGATGGGGGGACCGGGCTGAAGAGGGCTCAGCTGGGTGGCCTCCCACAGTTGGTTCCGTCTCCCCTGAGCAAGCCCCTCTTGATCTGTGTGTTCCCAAAGAAAATGGCTCAGCCTTTAGTGCTCAGCAGTATTTAAGGAAGGTGTAATTTGGAGTGGACAGATTGAGAGATGCGCAGCAAAGAGACAGAAGCAGAAAAGCCTTAAAAGAGCATATATGACCCCGGGGGTCCACCGAGACAGGAGAAAGCCAGAAAATAAAGAAGCAATATTGGCTATTTAAATGGCGCTGCGTGCACAGGATTCTCTGCTAGATAAGTTTTTGCCTGCAGCAAACACAACATACTCAAGTTCCTGGAAGCAATCTTCAGGGGGAAAAAAGCACAACCAAATTAGACATAAGAAAAGTCATCAGCATTTAGCAGAAATCTGCCTTCCTTGAAGAGGCAAAATTAATTCCTGACAGAAACATTTCTTTTCTTCCTTTGTGAAAAGATCATGGCTCTACCTCAGGGGCAGTCCTCCTACTTTACAAGCCGTAGGCTGGCAGTCAATCTTTATGTAAGGTTGGGGAGAACATGGGTTAAAATCTGAAAACCCTGGACTGTCCGTGAAGACAAGAGCGACCTCAGCTTGATGGACCGAGGCTTAGCTTGACGGACCACAGCTTCTGATGTTCCCAGTTTAACCCTCAAGGGCATTCGCTTCTGCTGCGTTTCTGAGTTGGCTTTCTGACAGTTGTTGCTGGCAGTAGCTGACGGCGCTTGGATTGAACCATCGTGGCCAGCGTCTTAATTTCTTGACTCCTCCCTGTGAGCACCCCTGCTTGGCTCACAGGTCTTCTCCTACATCATCTGTTTCCATCTTAGGCCAGCGGAGATGTTTATAATGTCTTGAAACATAACAATAGATAACAATAACATCAATGAAACAACATCAGCAGAGCTTGAATGAAATTGGTCAAGCTTTCTTCCAGGTTGGGCTATTTTATGTTTAGCAAGCAGCTGAGATGTTTCAAAACCTTCCCCATTTCCAGGACTTCCTTCTTGCTGTTTCAAGCCATCCCTTGACGACGGGGTTGCCTTTTTGTGAGCTACCTCTTGAAAAAGGGCTTACCAAAAAAAAGGGTGCCAATGTGTGGTTCGTTGCCTCCATATGTCGGTTAAGCTTAGAGAGAATTGAACACAGTTAGGGTTAGGGCTGCCCCAGGAGAAACAATTGCTCACTTTGTACTCAGCCCAACGGCAAAGGGGTGGATGAGGTATCCTTCTGGTGTAAGCATCTTTATTTTGCCTTGGAAAAGAAGGAAGCAAATGTCTTTTCTTTGTTGTTTGCTTGGCTGAGAAGAGGCCCAATCTCCCAGGAACCCTGGGCCATCGATGGAAACACGTTGATGCCATTGTGATCCTCAGCTCTCCTAGGGACAAATTGAGGCATACTCTGTGAGTCTCCCAGCAATGTTCATCTTGGAAGATGTTGCCTTGGAAACTAACTTATCAAAGAGCTGTGATGCTCTTACAAAGGAGAGGAAAATTGTTTTTGACAAGGGAGGTGTGGCACACAAGAAAGCACCAGGTACTCAGCAAAAGGGCAAGGGAAATCGTGATTTGTCTTGAAAACAGCCAAAGCAAGTGTGTAGGTCCTCAGCCTCCCTAGTCCAGGCCTCGCAAGGCATTGGATTTCAACTCCCAGGATCCTTGGCCAGAAGGCCAAGTTGAAACGAGACTAGAAACCTTTCTCCTCCAAGTCAAAATTCACATGATTGTTAGGCAAGAATGACATCTTATCTGGTGTAACTTCAAAAACTTGTAGAATTTCCTTCTTGTTATTCGTTGGGTCATTTACTGCATCCCATCTGGATCTGGGGACTTTTCCACAGATGTGTGCAAAACCCACTTGCTGGGAACGATGGAAGATTTTGCTGTCCTCTCAGTAATTTTGGAAAACAAACTGGGGTTGTCAAGGAGACTCAAACAAGAATGGGGGACTGATTCAGGAGCCTGAGACAATGGTGGGACCTGAGCAGAAGACCTCCCAGTAGTGCGAGATCTGTTAGGGCAGGGCCATAGCTTAGTGATGAGAGTTGGGCTTTGCAGTCCCAAGTGGAATCTTTATGTACTCCAGATTAGCTGCTGGGTAGACAATACTGAAACCCAGAGACCACTGGCCTGAGTCAGAATCACTTGGGATGTTCCTGGATTGCCTTTGTGGTGACCCATTGAGCTGCTGGTAGCAGGTCCTCCAAGAAAGCTTTCTGGTTCTGGACTGACCCTACCTCAGCCTGCCTGCCTCTCAAATGAATAGCCAGTTCTCTATTTCAAAAAAGCTTCAAACCTCCCCCCTCCCCATTATGAGATGAAACCATGGCAGACACGCTGAGCAGGTGCACAATGTGTATCCACCGCACTGAACTGCAACATAGAATGCATGTTCTCCTGACTCTATGCATCAACAACAGCTACTGGAATCAAAGGTTTGTGGCTCCATAGATGCCTTTCAAGTTCAGAGTAAAAGCTGAATGAGTACAGGGGGGGAGGGGGTGGTTAAACAGCAAAGAGGAGGAGGCAAAAAGCAAGGAAGGAGATCAACTTCATCTCTTCCTTCCAACTAAAAGCCTATCCTGCAGCCAACGGTATGCGCAAGGCACTTGGATGGTAGCCTGATGCCTTTCGTGCATAATTTATGGCTCCTCTGCAGCATTTCCACTGGCAGGGCTGGCTCTGAAAAGTTAATAAGAGAAATGGGTCTTCTGTTCAATGCCAACTGTTGGTCAGGAGGCCTTAAAAAGGTTTGGGGTAGGATCCTCTGGGCAAACTCTCTGCTTCCCCTCCCTCTTCCTTGCAGATCTTTCTGCAGCTTCCTACTGCATGCCTGCCAATTTGTAGTTTGGGGCTTTTGTCCAACTCTGGTGTTAAAAGCAAGGATAGGAGCCAGATGCCTTTCTATAAGCTTCCCTAGGCAAGGAAGAACACAGGCACCAAGGGGGAAGGGAAGTTCTCCTGGAAGAAGCTCTGTCCAAAATGACAATGGGGAGCAAAACGTCTTCTTATTAATTACATCAAATAATAAAAGTCCAGTTGCCTTTTTTGAGAAAGTTTTGGCAAAGATGTTTGCAATTTTTGCTATAAATCATGACCTGGATTCATGAGAATATACATAGACCCCCAGGCCTCGTTGAGCTTCCACGCAAGCTACTGTGCTAAACCTCTCTAGTTTGCAGGGCTGTATCTTACTCCCCCCAATTTAATAAACCCCCTCCCCTTCCTGGAGGACACTGCCCCTTAATATAATATAAAGCCCTGTGGCTCTAGGAAGTCAGTCTCAGCAGTCCTAGAAAATAGATTCCTTGTCTGTGGAATTTGGAGCAAAGGCTGTGATACCTTGTCCAACCTTGCTTGAAAATTGCTTTGAACTTAAGGCAACAGTGTAAACAAGAGGTTTCAAGAAGTGGGACAGCTATTAAAAATTTCCAGAGGCTGTTGTATGGAGCCAGTGACATGACTGACATCTCAAGCTGAGCTACATGGTGACCTGTTCATTTTAAACTCACTAGGATGTCCATAAAGCAGACCAAGCTACCCTTATGTTTCAACAAGGTAAAGTCAAGATCCATCAAGTCAAACTTTGCTTCTGGTGTCTTCATGGACAAAAGACATCTACTTTTCTTAGCAACAACCTAGATGTGTTTCTTATTACTATCTTCTGGGCAGTTTTTTAAGTTCCTCATCGAATTGGCAGCCTTGGGATTCCCAAGTAATCTCCCACCTACAAACTAACCAGGTTTGATCCTGTTCAGAATTTTTTAGGATTAGCCAACATCAGCTAAATTAGGTTTATCTATCAAATTTAGATTTAATGAATGCATAGCTTAATATTCTATGCTGGAT
>JANHZU010002771.1:231837-256268 GCA_032468055.1 Acrochordus granulatus | reverse complement strand
CTCCTTTTCATGATGCCAGAGGTTCGTCTTGACTGTCCTCTTTGCCAACTATTCCACCTCCGCTGAGCTGTCTGCCAGCAATTAATTGAGAGAGGCATGAGCAAGCGAGAGCATCTAGCAGACCAGGTTTGTACCTACCTATCATTGCAGAATCACACCCAGCCCTCTATCAGTCAATCAATAATTAGTTTAATGCAGTGTTTCTCAACCTTGGCAATTTTAAGATTTGTAGACTTCAGCTCCCAGAATTCCTTGGCCAGTTCACCAGATAATGTAAACAATGAAGGAGGAGAACGTCTCTGAGCAGATGCACTTGGTATGAAGAGGAGTTATCAGGTCAAGTGATGTGTCTTATGCATATCATGTCCTTACATCAAATGTACTTGCCAGCTTCATTGAAACACCAGTTATGTCTAAAAACCAAGAAATTTATGCCTGATTGTGTTACTGATGGGCCCTTACAAAGATACAACTTTCCTTTGATCTTATCCATCCCACCTGACTTTGCGTGATCTGGTTATCTCTACAGAACAGGATAAAATTAATAAATAGGGAAAATGCCAAGTTAAATGTCCATTACTATCTAATCAAGTGCGTCTTCGTCAAAATGGATGATCAGGGCTAAAACCCATAACATCTACTTCCACTTCTTCCATTTTACTGTCTACAGAACTGTTTTGTTTTTTTCTTTAAAACCCAACCAAGCAGAAACAGCAGAACAAGATTTCTGAGGTGGGGAAAAATCATCAGATTGAAGTCTGGCAACCTGGCGTAGAAGAAACTCCAATGCATATTCAAATAATAGGGGGCTCTTCCCTGGGTTACCTTAACCAGACATGGTCCAACTGAAGTCCCAAAGAAATGAAGGAAAGCAAACCTTTGCATTTCTACCACTTCTTCTGTGACTTACAGCTTACTCCAGGTTTGCTCTACCAGCCTGGGTCTGACTGCTCCAAAAGAGAAACAAATTGACTCCTGAAAACAGGTCGGTTGATGCTCTGCTTCTTTCTTGGAGCAGGGGGGTTCCCAGTTCACCTCTCCTTGGAATTCACGGCTTTTGCTCCACAAAGATCCCGATCCGCTGTTCTCTGGGCTACCCTGAATCCCCTTCAGTGGAGCTAAACAGACTCATTCCTAAATAGCTTTTAGAGCTAAAGGACTACAAGATCAGAAAGTCAAATCCCCGCCTACTTAAGAGCAGGAATGTTGAAGCAGCAGGATTTCCACCGGGAGCAGGCGAGGTGCCTTCTCTTACGCTCGCCTCACCTGAGACGCTGCGATCCACCTCCAGGGTAGTTGTCACGGCGCAGAGCAGAGACTCAGCGGCATGTCATCAGGTTGCAAAATGGGCTGGAGAGAGCCACCGTGAATGATCCACCTCAAGGAACAGGGGAAGGGAGGAGGAAATTACACCTGGGAGGAAGTCATGGTGGAAAAAAAAATAAGGATGTCGCATGGGTTTGGAAGATGCTGCCTGCCAAATCATCGGCACACAGATCAAAAACTGCCATAAAATCTGAGCTTCACCTCAGTATAGTTCAAAGCCAAACCTGCTTGTAAGGAGGACAGGATCCAACACGCAGACGCTCGTGGCTTGCATGGCTGACACCCGACATCTGTCCAGCCCATGCTGGAGCTGCCGTAACACCAGGAGAAGCTCAAGCTGGTTCCAGTTTCCCAGCTGGAAACTGTGGAATATTCACAAGCCGTGCGACTCTTTCTTAAGGCAAGAGCAATGCAGAGAACAGAACAAAAAGAACTGATGTGGAAGCTGCACTTGTTGGCAGGGAATGTGTTTTTATCATCCCTGAGGGTGGGGTGGGGAATCTTCCAATGCCCAGAGAAACAAACCTAACATTCAGCACTTGATAATTCTGAAAAAGAACCTCTGATCACTCTAATATTTGCTGTTGTTATTTGGGGAATTCATTATAAACAGCGACATTCTCACCCAAATAAATTTTGGCTCATTCATGGGACTGCTATTTAATCTGGAGAAACAGATTTTGGATTTCACTATTTTCATGAATTATAACATTACTTTGTTTTTACTAGATTTTATTTTGGAGTTAATTCTCAAGCCACCTACACTCTGTTAAGATTTCAGGCAGCAGACAAACCTCATCCATAAACAAGCAAGTAAGCACAACAATCTGGGCAGAAGGATTTCTGTTCAGAAAATGAATTCTGATGAGCTTGCAGTGACAGACAGGATCAGCACGTCTCTCAGGACCCAAAAAATCTCATTTAATGCAGGAAACCCAACATTTGTGTGCTTTTGAAGTTTATGAAACTTGGGACAGGAGAAAGGAACCAAATGTATGACACTCTTTTAATTTTGGAAAATGTCCTAAGGCTTTTAAGGTTTAAGATTGGATTTAATTTAGACTTCCTTCTGGAAAAGGTTGGTCTTTGTCCCTAAGCAACTGCTTGCAAATGCCACAGGGAGATTCATTGCTAGACAGTGTACCAAAGTCCCACTGAATGACTAAGATTATTTCCTTTTTTCAAAAAAAATATTTTTGGGTAAAAATATTTTTACAAATTAGAAACAAAGCAAAATTATGAAAAAAGAAAGTAAAGAACAGGAAAAGAAAAAGAGAGAGGAGAGGGAAAGAAGGAAGGAAGGAAGGAAGGAAGGACAAGAAGTGGTTTTGATTTTCTTTAGAGCAACTATGAATGCTTTTAAATTTTATTCTCTCTCTCTCTAAAGATTACATCATAGCTCCCTTCTTGCTCTACTCATTCAGGCACATGAATTCCATGTTTTTCTTTTCAACAAAAACTCCATAAAGTGTTTTCCAGTCACTGATTATTTCCAAAAGGCACCACAACATTTAAAATCAGCCTGGCCAGACCAACTTGGCTTTACTGCAGCACTTTCGGCCGGGCCAGTCTTCTACAGCTCAGTGCTTAGTCATTTCTGGACTACAACTTCCATGTTGGTCTTAATGAAACCTGGAGAGCAATCGACTGGGAAGGGCACTCAAAAGCAGCTGAATCTCCGAGGCATGAACCGAGGCACGAAACAAGCCAAGTTGTCCTCTTTCTGAAGGCTGAACGCCGCAAACAGAATGCGCTGTGCAAACAGCTTCTTGCGCAGTGAGACATTGGCGCATTGTCTTTTCTGGTTGGCTTTTAACCCAGAATGAGATTATTTTATCAGAACTGTCTGATTCAAGGAATTCAAGCCGTTACGGTTCACATTGTGCTTGGGGCTATTATCTTTTTTCCCCTAGTAGCAGGGGTGGTGGGCTTCCAACATGCCCCAAAGGCGACTCTTTTCAATGATGGAATCTCCACTTTAAGGAATGCTGCCTGCCATTGTGCCCCAGGGAGGGGTGAGACCAGAAAGCCCGAAGTCCATGAACCCACCCTGGTGAGGAGGAGCGGAGGGTTGCCCTTCTTCCATAGCATGCATTAATAATAAAAGGTGCTAGTATGGAATTCCTCCTGGTTTTTGGCTGCCCTGAACTAAGCAGGTTCTTCTCGCAGGGCACCCACGGCTACTATTGCCTGGCAACTGTTCTCCGTTTTCCTGGGGAGAGACAACTAAAGGCCGGATTACCTAACCCATCTACAGATCTTTGCTTTCTGGAGATGCAGATGCTGATACAGATACCAAAATAGAAACTCATGGAGAAAACCATCTTGGCTGCTCCGAGGGGAACAGAGGAAGCTCCTCTTCTCCTCTCCAAAGACAATGCCTTCAGGCCCTCTCAGTCCCGATCACTACCCTCCTGGGGTCCCACACTCCCATCGGTCATGTGAGTTTCGTTCAGCAGCAGTGAAGAAGGAAGAGCATCCCAATGTGTCACTTTGAAACCTCCCACCAGGGAGGGTGTGAAAGGGAAGGAATGTGCAACCTCCAGAGGATATAAGAGCGTGGCCTGCCAAGGATCCCAAAGGAAGACCAGGTGAGCCTTGCAGAGCAGTGGGAAGCCGGAGGACAGCGACTTGGAGGATGGTTTGGCTCAAGCCTACGATGCAGCTCTTCTTCCTGGGGGCCCTGCTGGTTTTGCCCACTCGCCTCCAACAGCCCCCTTGCGAGGTGGTCAAGACGACGGTGCCACAAGGCTCCTTCCAGCTGGGCGTGGATCCTCCCTATTATGAGCCTGAGGCCATCTACACAGGTATGTGTCTATCCCGGTCCCACCTGGAGGCTGCGAAGCGTGTCTTGGCTTTGTGCTTTGGTGTGCAGAATTCCAGGCTGTCACTCACCAAATTTCAGCTCTCCCGGTTAGGAGTTGCCTGTGGATTCCAGCAGCCACCCAGCGAATTAACAAACTGCGATTCTTAAAAGGATCTTTCCAGAAAGGAGGTTGCCCCCAGTGAAGTCTGATGCATGTTATTACTTGATAAGGGAAGGGAAGGGAATCACAGGGCCGCTTCCCAAGGCTTTGCCTTTGAAGTTGGAAACTGGAGAGTTTCAGAGTTGCTCTGAAGCAACGTCTCTCCGACAATTCATATATGATCGGCAGGAGGAGGAATACGGGTGACCGGCTTTGCAGGTTTGTGGAGGTAAAGAGTGACTGGCCCAGTCACCCGACCAGCTCGTGTGCCTAAGGCAGGACTAGAACTCACAGCCTCTGGTTTCTGGGCCAACACCTTAACCATGACAACAAACTGGCTTTTCAACAGAAAGTCCAGTCAAGGAGAAAGGAAGATGCAAGGCATAATCCAACCCAGCAGAGACAGCCACAAGGAGGTCAGAAAAACCACAGTGACAGCTGCAACCACCCAATCACAGCTGCCATCTTGACTTTTTCAACCCACACTGGGCATAGGCCATGTGTAAAGTGCTGTGACAAGACCCTTGGGAGAAGGGAGGAAGAACTGCAGCCTAAACAGTAGTCTGATAAGCCAAAGGAGCCAAAGGGAGTAGAGAAAGTGTCTCAGAAGGGACCCTCCTTAGTCCTTCGGGAAGCAAAGGCGAGGAAGGAAGACGGGCTTTCAGACTTGCAAGACCCTGTCGCGGTCGCTTACACGACTCACAGTTTTGGGGCTCCTGATTTTGGTTTCCTGGCTGGACTGTCTTGAAAGGATGGCATTGTGTCAGTGGGCAGCACCATGTTCAGCCCCATTGGAGAACTGGCCCAAAGCAGATGGTTCAGCTATCCACGGGGCTGCTCAGCACAGGAGCCCACCAGAGATTTGAACCCACAGCAGAATCCCACAAGCGAAGGGGAATGGTAATGCCCTTTTCCGAAGGGCGAGGGAGAACCCTCCCGTTCTTGCTCTCCTTAAAAGAGGATCGGAAGGGGGCCTCTCTTTTGGCACTCGCCTTGCTGGAAATAGGGGCCGATGCCTCTTGTTGCAACATCAGGGAGAGGCAGTTTCTTGGGCTGGACTGATGAAACAGGCCAGGATTACCTCACCTCACACCTTGAGTGGCGAACAAGCTCAGAGCATCCCACATTTCTGAGTGGGTGGCTGGAGATGTTTTCCACTGGCTCTGCATCGCAAACTTCCTACAGATTTCCAAAACGGGAGAACGCTGGAAGCAATGGAGGTCTCTGACCACTGAAGGGCTGTCAAGGAAGCAGCAGGAGGGGGGCCATGCCAGCCTTTGCCCTATGCTGGTTAAGGACAGACATTAGATTTACAGGCATTCATGGGTGAATCAGACTACACTAGTCTATGCGAGGAAAATTATGTATCACTTCCAAGGCATCCTAAAAATTCCTTTTCCCCTGGAAGAGACCTGTAAGGCTGGGATAATGATGAGTGGGAGGTTCCAACCCATTGAGGCAGGCGGCCGGCTTGTACCCATGTTGCAGAACGATGACTGAGGCCGGCAAGCAAACGTTCAGCCTGTCAGTTCATAGGGTGTTTTTTCCATTTCGCAACTCGCCCTTTTACGCCAACTGTGTTCAGCCTGGAATTAGCTCACCTGATGAGTCAGAGGCAGGCCACAGGCAGGAATGCCGGAAGTCCTGACCCAGCCTGGCTTAGACCTCCTGGAATTTTCCTCCAGCATCTCAGCAACCCCAGGCGAGTTTGCCTCTTCTCCCAAATAAAAATTCCTTTTGCTTTCTCCTTTCCTCTGCAGTATTGATCACCGGCGCAGAGAATGCTTCCTCGGTTATCTTACAAATTGTGCCTGCAGAGAACAGCGCTGGCGGCTTGTGGGAAGAGGAAAAAAAGCTGATCAGCTGCAGCCCCTCGGAGAGCATCATGCAGAAAAATGTCTCAGGGTCTGGCTTCCGGACCCGCTGGGTTTCCCCAAGTTCTCCCAGCATTAGATTTGCACAAATAAGGTGAGGTCCCAGATGGATGCCCACGAGAGACGCAGATCCAAGGCACTTGCAGCTTCGTCTTCAAAGGATTCAAGATGCACACAAACACGTGCATGCCCTCCTGTGTATGTGCGTACATGTGCACGCGCACACTCTCCTACTTTTATCTTCACCCCAATCCTGTGGGGAAGGTTAGACTGAAGGATAAAAGTCTTAAAGGGCCAACTTTAAGAAATGGAGACTGATTTTTCCGCCCCAAGAGCCAAATCGAACTTCCATTTACCAGGGAAGTATAGCAGAAGCTGAGGACAAGCACATGGCCTCTCCAGGCCCTTCTTTTCACTTTCCCAGGGCTGGCCCTTCGGATCATCCAGCCTCTCCCATGATCTATCAGGATTTTTGTTTTCATCCAGTTCCCTGGTAGGGGTGGTGCACCCTTCCTTCCTCCCTCCCTTACTTCCTTCCCTAGCTTGTATCACCTGCCAGGCACAGAACTGTTTTATTCCTCTTATGATTAATTTTTATGCTATGGTTCTGATCACTAGGAAATACCTTGTAAGAAGTCTATCAAAAACTGAATATTGGTTTTGATCAAGCTTGCTCTCCTAAACTGTTCTGTCACATTCTGGTATCATGATAGGAAGCCATACATTTGAAACTAAAATTAAACAATTGCTCTTGCTTTCCTAAAATCTGCAAAAAATTTTTAAAAAAGATCTTCTGTGGTTCCAGCTTCTCTCCTTTTCTCAATCATGTTCTTTTCTGTTTGTTTCAAAACAGAGCCTTTGTCTCTTTTGTCAATGGGACCACCCTACTGCAGATCAAGACACTGGAAAGAGGTAATTTTAGCAGCTTTCTCTTCTCTTGGAAAAACTGCTTGAGAAAATATTGATCTTTACAACTGTGTTTGGTTTTACAGCTCCCTAGCCAGTTTAGTTAGGTTAGGATGCAAAGCACTGAGCAAAGCTTGAATAGTAATTCGATGAAAGACAGCTAACCTTGGATCCAGCTGTTAACTGCACTCTTAGCATCCTGCCTCAAAGTCTGCAGATGCTGAGGCCAGTACACAAAATTGCTCAGAAAGCCTGGGAGAGGTGTGTCCATGGGGGACAATCAAAAAAGTCAGGAGTGACAGTGCATTTGAAACACCACCCTAAAAACCAGGCAGAGCTTTCATCTCACTTCAACTGCACTTCTGAACATCTGGGGATCCTAAAGATGTTTAGGTAGGCATCCCTGGAGCTACAATAGGTCTCCCCGCTTTTCCAAATCTCCACCAGCAAAAGGACTCAGCTAACCTTGCTTCCTTTTTTCCTTCCAGAGGTGGTCAGATCAGTGTCATCTTCCGTCTCGCAGCCAACCAGCAGTTCCCACAAGCCAACTCTTCTGGGCAATCCTACTGACAGTCATCACCACCTCAACTCCACTATAGTCCACCCTAATCTGGCATCTTCCCACCAGTGGACAAAAGATCCACACAGTTCGGTCTCTGTGGCCCAAGCCAGTTCATTCCTTCTTGCCATCATGCAGCTTCTTTGCATCTCTCTGGGATACAAGCTTCTGGCCTAAGCTCTGCCCCACTGCGAAGTCCAGATGAGGGAAGGGAGCATCCTTCCGTTCTTATGTATGACCACAAATGGACTGACTTTCTTGGGAACAAAATACCCCAACCCCCCAAAGCCCCTTATTTCCTGTCTGCCTCCCAGTCGCTCTCTCTCCTGCACCCTTCTTAAACCTCAGGGTTGATTCTAGAAACGTTTCAGCAGCTGTCTTGCCCCATTCCAAGAGAAATGTCCTAAGATGTTGTAGTTAAGGGAAAAAATGCAGCCTGTGTGGTGTTTGCCCTCTCTATGGCATAATAATAAGCTAAAGGTCAACAAATTACTGCCCCAATTCAGCTGCCTGAAGCAGATTATCAATTTAACTAATAGTAAGACCATTCTGGGTCCAAAGGTGCCAAGATGCAACAGTTATTTTAAATGTGTTTTACTAGAATCTAGGCAAAAATGGTTTTTAAAAAGTAGAGCTTCCTCTTGCAAATAGGGCTTCCATTTTCCATTGCAAGAAGAATACCAGTGTTTGACATGGAGGTATATGAAGGCACCAAGGCTTGGATAATCAGACCAAATGGGTGAAATTGCTGTTGCAAACTGGAACTGACAACATTGTTCTCTCCAAATCCTGCAAATATGCTGACAGAAGCATTTCGTAACAGGCAAATCTCAACACAAAAGCCTGTCTGGAATTGCTGTACTTGAGTTCCCATTGAAATACAGATTTAAAAAGTTCACAAGCTACATTGCTTCTTTTCATCTGTGGCCTGAGCAACGATCTGGACTGGAGATCCTCCACAACTGTGAGACTGGAAAGATTCCCTTTTCCAACTTCAGCTTTCAGCTATTTAAATCCCCGGCTGATGAGCCATTCTCCTTTGTAAAAAAATATTTTCTCCAAAAATAATTTGGGAGCTGCTGTTACTTCTACCACTGTGTCTGAAGAACTGTTTAGATAAAAAAAATGAGAGGAGGCAAGATGAAACAGAAGAGAAGGATTTTGGAAGCTCAGAGTCCAATTATTTTAGTAGGATATGTTGGACTTCCAAAAGTGCTGTGCATGTTATTGATGTGTTTTGTACATACTTTGGGAAAAGTATTTTGGCATTCCATTGTGCTTTAAAAGCTAATAAAATATCTTCATAATGTCTGGTGCAGCTGTGGTATCTGGTGGTAGGGAAGTGATGGAATGACTAATATCTAGGCCAGTGTTTCCCAACCTTGACAACTTTAAAATATGTGGACTTCAACTCCCAGAATTCCCCATAAAATTGCCAAGGTTGGGAAACTTTAGGCCATGTTGCAACTTGATGATCTCCAACTGTATTGACCGACAGTTCTCATGGACCATCCTCAGATTTAGGGGAATTGTAGTCCAAATACACCTGGACAACCCTGGTTCAAAGAATCCAGCCAAACAAGTTGGTTTTTTGAAAAAGCAAACAAGTTGGTTAATAAAGGAACACATCTAGGATCCGATTTCATCCACATTGTGAATTTTTCAAGGTCATGGAGAAAAACAATCAGAACAAATGAGTCTTAAATTCCCCCTTTGAATTATGCCTCCATTCAAATGCGCAGAAATGACTTTGAATGGCTTTTCTCCCCCTGAGGGTTCTCCTTGCTTTTTTTGCTAATGACTCTGCAAGCCAGTTTCAGCCAGAAAACCCACCATGGCCCACCCACTCTATGCTGACATGCATCTAATCTTGCAGAATAAAAACTGCATTTTATTGCCCCGTGGAACACACGATCCATTTTAATGAAGGCTTCAATGCTGCAAAGATTTATTGGGTGCAAATTAACCCCAAGTGCCCTTGCATTCATTTCAGCAGGTCATCAGTGAGCAGAAGACCCTGGTTCTGCTCAAGATCACAGAGGGGCTTTTTGTTTCTGAAAATGAACCCATGGCGCGTCTGAATTCTCCCATCCTGTACATCATTCTCTCTGAAGCAATTGCCTTGATTGGGCAGCATTGGCATTCAAGCCCGTGCATTTCAGATGAGCGCTTCTTAAACCTGCCACTTTAAGTGGTATGGACTTCAACTCCCAGAATGTGCCATTTGTCCCATCAGTTTTCAAAACTTTTTAAAAATCCTTTAGTAAATCACGTCCCCTCTCCAAGGTGCCTCTGAATGAAATTAGAAACTTTTTGGCTGCTAGTCTAATTTTTAAATAGTTCCTCGACTGAGAATTGCCTTTGTTCTTTTCTTTTGGTTGTCCAAGGTCTGCTCTGCGTAAGATGCTGGCAAATCACAGGTGAAGTTTTTAAAGTCTGAAAAATAAATCTGGAAACAGCAGAGGGGGTTCGAGTATATAGCCAATGGCAGGCTTTTAATTTTCATCCGCAACGTTTATCAGCGGATGCCAGAGATGCTGTGTAGGATCTCGCCCCACAAGCTTCCTCTCCCCTGCCTTGGGCCCTTCTGATGTGTTTCTCAACCTGGGAATCGCAACCCCCAAATTCCCCAGCCAGAATGGCTGGCTGGAGAATCCTGGAAGTTGAACTCCACATGTCTTAAAGCGGCCGAGTCTGAAAAGCACTGAAAAACTAGAGCTTCTTCAATCACGTTTGGCCATCCTGGCTAGAGAATTTTGGGAACCGGCTTTCAACAAGCCAGAACTCCTGACCGGGCTAGGCTGCTTCAACAGCTGTGCTATCGCTCCAAACTGTGTGTGCGTGTGTGGAAATGCAAGCCAGAAATGTATTGTTGGGGAGCCAAACCTACTCCTTTCATTCTGAGATGCCTGCCAAATTCTGGAGCCTGACTTACCCATAATATCGTCTCATTTTGTCTGAGGCACCAGTGTTTAATTTGGGAGGCATTCGTGGCAGTCTGCTGGCTCCTATTAGTCACTTGCCAGTGAACTGAACATGATCAGTTGTGGGTTTTTCAAGCACCCCAACACTAAGGACCAAAATCTGCCAACAGCCAAGGTAACAGGAGCACACATGTTATTTTTCAGTCTGCACTATTTTGTCATTAGGACTTTGCTGGATAAATGTCTGCAAGCGCTAGAGCTGAAGAACAAACCTTTCAAAGACCCCGTGAAACTGGCACTAAGCAAATAAGCAATACGAAGGCACGCAAAGGGCGCCAGTCATGTGATCTGCACCAGCTTGCTGTTCTTTTCATGACGCTCTTTGAGGATCATGCTTTAATGCTGCTATTTCTTTCTTTCTCAAGTTCTTTTTCCCCCTGATTTATATTTCTGCGTGTGTGCTTTTTTTCTCAGAAAGCAGGACATAAATGTTTAACTCATTCCTTTTCTATTTATAACATTCAGGGATAAATTATGGAAACCTGTAAGAGGACTAAGTTCTCTGCTTGGTACACTGAACAGGGATGGAGGCGCTGAATCCACTTATCCAGGATATTCTGTATCTTTAAGCAACAAATAGGGTGGGAAGGGGAGGAAAGCAGGTGCCCTCAGAGGTGGCTTCCTGGGTGGCTTGTTCCTCCTCCTGCTTGGTTCCACGGGTGGTAGGTGCTTCAAGACTGGCACTTCCAGACACCTGTAGTGGAGCTGGGCCTCTGCCCCTTTGCTCTTCAAAGTTTGCTGCCAATCCACGTCTTGCCAGTTCTCATGAGCCAAACTAACTGAGTCTGGACGTATTGCCACAAGTCCTGATTCACCAAAGGGTGGGCAGACACAGGGCTTGTGGAAGGAATGGGAGGTTGCTTCGCACTGCTTGATGTCAATAGCTGCAAATGAAGCAAGTTTCCTTTAGAGCAGAATGGGGGGGGTGATGCAGTCATCAGCAGTTCAGAAGAAGCAGTCACCTGGATCAAGGTCTTACTTATGTGGTGGAGTTTGTGGGAGAAGGAGCATCAGTCCTTCTTCCTTAAGCCTGGTTGCATTTGGATCTGGTTCTTGAATTAACACCGTTTCTCAGTCAGCCCATAAATTAACTGCATGCTAAATGACAATGACAACAAACAAGGTTAATGCTACCAATTAGTCTTTGTATGCTCTGTTCTTTCAGGGAGTTGACTTCTTGATTTATTTTCTCTTAAGATGGACAAATAGCAAGGTTGGATGTATTTACACAAATAAGGAAAGGTGTTGTGAGCAAGCACTATGTTTAAACTGCATCCACGAGGGTTGTGGTTCCATTGTGTGTGGCTTTCTGCTCATCAGCTGAAATCAGGGATGGTATATTTGCAGCCCAGAGTTCCAACAAGGTGAGCAGTTGAAGCTTTTCAACGGAGAGAAGAGTAATTTCCAGAAGAGCTCCAGGTTAAAGGAATGTGGGGAAGGGAGGAGTAAGCCATAAGTTCCAAGAAAGCAGGAGGAGTGAGAAAGAAACTCAAGTTGGCCCCATTTGATTTCATTTAGCAGCAGATGGAGCTGAGAGAAACCTGAATGGGCTACCCAGATTACACACCCCTTTCAAAGCAAGCAAGGCAGGGATTCCAGGAGTACTACTCTGTATTTGGACAAGGTAGGACAACAGAGTCTTAACATATGACCAAGCTTCTCTTGGGCTCCATCCGATACTCACAAAATCAAGGCAGGTTATGGGAAGTTTCTTCCTCTTACCTCCTGCATCTTAAGTCTGGAAACTCTTGTCTGCAAATCTCCACATACTGACTTACTCCTTCTTCTATTGCCAAAGTCAGCTTAACATGCAAGCTGTCAACAAGTCAAGAAACACAGGAGTTGCTCCCAGCTTTTCACAACCATTCCTTGTAGCTCTGTCTTTGCAGAGATTTATTTATTTATTAAATTTATATGCCACTGAAATCCGAAGACTCTCGGCGGCTAACAACACTAAAAACAACAATTAAAACACTTAAAAATAAAAATGATGCCTCCTCAAAAGCTACAGCAGGGTTTGTGCGGGCTCAGTAGCAATTGTGCATGCTGTGCATTCAAACAAGGCTCACTCCACACTGCCAGCCTGTGCTAATACAACATTCACTACTGCCAGATTACTATCTTTTAAACCTCAGGAAAGTCCCACTTTCAGGCATGGGCAGGCAAAGATTCCCACCTCCTCAAGCCAAAAAGAGTGGATGGATGAATTAATTTCCCTCCAGAGCTGCCATATCCTTCTCACAAAGAGGGTGTGTGACCAGAAAGGTAAACAGCTAAGCTGTATTGCAAAATCTGGGTCACACAAACACAGAGACAAGCACACAGAGCCCCTTGACTGACTAGATCCTGGGATTGCCAGATGCCAGTCCTTCTCCTTTGTCATTTCTCCTCCTTGCTCAATTCCCTCTCCCGCGTTGTTCAAACACTCTCTTGAAGGCCCCCTCCCTCCCCGCTCATCCACCCATCATAAAGATCTCCCCCTTTTGTGCAGAAATCACACCTAACACAGGAAACACAGGATTCAGCTGGCTTGCAACAGGCTCCCAATGTGAGAAGAAGCAGAGTTCAAAAACAGAGGCTCTCTGAGGTGGGCTGGCCCAGCCCTTCAGCCAGGCCAGGATTCACCTAAGTTTTTATATTCCAGGTATGCATTCATGAAATGACGATAGACCACTATAGATAGGCTTTCGTCGATGCAGGTTTTGGTTTTCAAGCATCTGGAAAAATGGTGCCTTCAGTTTTAACTTCAACTTTGCCAAGTTGGAAGGAGTTTGAGGAATGCTGTCTCCATAGCTGGGACTGCAGTCCTCCTACAGAGACTTTCATCCAGGGGTCTCTCCATGACTCTGAGATGACTCCATGATTGCGGCAGGAGGCTCAGAGTGGAGCCAGCCTGCTTTCAGCATTTCCTTCTTTTTCCGTTGTGTAATGAGTTATTTTACGTTTCCAAATGTTCGACTCCCCTTGGGTGGAAGGGCAGAATTCCCTGTCAGCCTTTTTATTTATCTCCTGCCTATATGGAGTAAATCTCCAGTCTGGCTGATGCCTAAAGATGCGTCTTCCACTCCAACCTTCTGTTTCTACAGGGAAGGATTAACAAAGGCAGCATTTGGAAGCCTTATTGAGACAACTCGAAGTAGGGTTGAAAAATGACTTATCTTCCCAGCTAGGAAGTTTTGTAGTAGATTGAAAAGTGGAAAGATGAAAATATAAAATATAAGAAAACTAATTAAAACAGCCAAATAATTCTATGTAAAAAAAAAGTATTCAACTGCAAGACTTTTTTAAAAGAGCTGACTATCTAGTTGAGTGAGAACTTATGAGGAGCAACTGGAATGCTTCATAGCATGAGATAGCAGAGATTGAAACAAGAGTTGAGGTTCTTCCCCATCCTTCTGTCCAGTACACCACTCCACCGTGTGCTTGGTGTGTAAATCATACAAGCACTCGTGATACTGCTGCTAGCATAGTCACTTTCTGTGATGGGAGGCCATATAAAGTTGATTAATAAATAGATAAAGCTCAAGATTTTAACAAGGGCATAAAAAACCAACCAGAATGAAATTCTGCTGCGTCCCAAGGTGAGACCAATGGCTATTTCACAAGGCCCCAGTTTCACTGGCCAAGAAGAACAACAGCCAGTTCCTCATCATTTGGAGATTGCATTGTTCTTGATTATACAGCAGCCTGCCCTTTCTAGTTCCAGCTACTTCTCTTTTTCTTATATTAAGCTTTCTTTGCACAGCATGTTCTTTAAAACAGCAGACAATTCTGTGTCATTTATTTTTCATTTTCCCTTGGTTACTTAATTGAGATCTTTTTTTCTCTGGGGACAGAAAAGCTGAACCTGAGCTCCTGACAAGCTTAAAATGTTCCAAGCTCTCCTGCCTGGAACCCTCCCAAATTCCAATCCTCCAGTTGATGACGATGGTGGTGGTTATTGTCATTAATTCCCTTTTTTCCTCATCCCAGAAAACTGATTAAGAAGGAAAATATAGAAATTGCTGCATGAGAAACTCTCCACCTGGAAGCATCCAACTGGTGACTGAGCATAAGATAAACATTTTATGGTGAGGCTGATGGTCTTAATGGGCCTCCAGGTCTACCTTCAAGCCCAGAGAGGTCCTTTCCTGAAATTTTCAAGAGCCACCTGCTCCTTGCTTCCAACCCAGATCCAAAAGATGAGAATAGTTCTGCTTCCTTCTCCCAAAGGATTCCAAGTTATGTGATGGTTCCCAGGCTGGAGTTGACATGGCCCTAAAAAGCCCACTCACACAATTCACCAGAAGCCAGTTGATCAGATCCCTTCCTCCCAGCTCAGCAACTGTGACAACACATCCCTGCTAAGAGTGAATCCATTCATCTTTCCAACTGAATCAGAAAATTCACCTGCCTTCTGCAGAGATAGATGTAAAGGCTCATTGCTGCTTATGTATTATTTTTCTTGGTGCTGTTAACGAGACACAGAAACAAAGCATCTTTTAAAACAGACACTTGTTCAGAACAGGGGACCTTATACAAATACATGGCATTGAAAATGTACCCTATCTTTTTTCAGACCAGGTCAACTGGATTCCTCTTCCAGCGTACCAAAGGAGGGGATTAAGATTTATATGTCGGATAAAATCTAATAAATAAAGATACCAGAGATTTTCCTATGTAATGGAACTCCATGTGGAAGAGCAATAGAGTCCTATGGCAGGAGCAGGTGATGGTAGGAAGTAGAAAGGGTTAATTCATGCCCCCTGAGTGTGAACTGCTCTTTGGCCAAACATTTGCAGAAACTGAATTTTACACTTAAGGGAAACTGGTCTGACCGAGCAGAAATGAATATAAGGAGACTGTTGTGAAGGGGTAACTGCGTGCACTTGTCCATCTTTTACGATGAAGAGGCTCTTTTCCTTTCACACTTGCTAGGAGAAACTCAGATTTCAATTCTGCCCAGAGAGATTCTTTTCTGGGATTGTTCATCTGGGTGACCCCACATGCCTTCCACTGGCATATCAGTAACCAGGATAGTGCAATCCTGCCACACCAAGACTGCTGATCATTACTGTTCTCATAAATCACCTAGCATTTTGAAACAAGCAGGTTGCTGCACCAGGTTTCTCATTTTGTTGAACTGAAGGTGTACATATCCTCCCAGAACCCAAAGATCTTCACAAGGTCAACCTGACCAAAAAAAGGGCATGAATTTCAAGAAAGAGTGTTTTTTTTTTCATCTGATGGCACAATTGATTTTCCACCAAGCAATCATTATGGCATAAACATAAAAATGTCCATTTGACTGCAGCAACATTTTTCAATAGAAGGGATAGCTGAGATCTTCTTTTGCAAAGAAGCACTGACATGGGATTGTGTTTTCACATTTGTCACAAGACTGGAAGCAGAGGAGTGTATGACTGGGACTCCAGAGCATCTTATGCACAATGAACATCAAACAGGCATGACACTGAGAGGAGGAAGAAGAGAGATTTATTTGGGAGACGGTTCCCAGAGATCAGGAAAAAGGGAACTAATGGCTACCTTGGGTGTGTTTGACCCTCTTAGAGTATCCACATCTTTTCCTCTGGCCAACAATGGCCCAGAGCTTCAGCATGGACAGAATTACCTATACCATGCCTGTAGTGAGGGAAAGTTTAGGAAATAAACTTTCTGTTTATTTTTTCTTTGACCCATAACCTGTCACCATAAGCAGATCTGGGGCTTCAAGGTTTCTCAATTTCATCTCCAGTTTCTTGGTGCATCTTGCAATGTTGCTTGAGGAAATTGCGCAATGGTAAGACTAATTCAGCTCTTGGTTGCTTTCAGATTTAAAAGATACTTCCTGTTGGTTCTTGAAGATTTTGCTAACAATACCACAATAGATACTTAGACTAATGGAGAATAGTTTTTCAGCTCAAAGAGTAGCTCAGATCTAATTGGCTAGTCTCTCTGAATGAAGCCTGGATGTTCCTCCATAAAATTCCTTCAGTTGATGGCTCCTAGCCTTCTTCACTAGTTGAACCTTTTTCAGAAGAGATTACGGAGTAGGATTTTTCCAAGGCCAATACAGGGTCCTTGAGATAGGGACAAAATAGTCATCTGGGTGAGCAACATTTAATAGTATTTTTCCTCCCTCCAAGTTTGAAAAAAGGAATGCTCACTTGGTTTTCCTGTTCTTGTTGCCTGGGAAACTGTAAAACACTATTAAGAATTTTTCACATCCTAACCCTTTCCTCGCTGAAGAAAATAAATGCAGATACAGACACACATGCATGATGTAAAGCTGATTTTATAAGCTCTCCTATGCAAAACAATGTTGATCTGTCAAGAATAAAAACTTCAGCTACTGTCCCATCTAAACACTCACATTCATTTATTTGTATTACTAGTATAATTTTTTTCTTTGTACTTCAAATACTCCAATAGCACCAAGGAACACAATCTTATTCCAGAAGAATGTTCTTACCTTCATGCGGAAACCCAAAAATTGTCTCCTTTTCTAAATATCTCAAGTTTATCTCTCATAAACTTGAGCCACACAGGGCAGCTTAAACATGATGTAATAAACATGCCTCAAACTGAACCATTGGTATGCAATGGGAATTGAGCCAAATTTGCCTTGCTGTTGATGAGCCTTATCTAATTCCCAAATTCAAGGTAAGAGTTGTATTTTCCCTAGCATTAAGAGACAGAAGATATACTGGATTAACTGCTGGATGTGGGGGAGGCGTAAGCCAGCATCATACTCCTTAGAGCAGTTCTTTCTCCATTCAGACATTGATCACATGAGGGCTGGTGGGGATATTTAACCAGATCCTCAGAAGAGTTTCTCCTATGATCTGGGTTCCTGAAAGAAACACGGAAGACAAGATCATTTTCCTGTCCCACACGACCACCTTTGCAGCTGCCCACAGACAGAGCAGGTAAGGTAGCAAAGAGACCCACATGGGGTAAAGGATCTCAGCTCCGGGAAAATGATACAAAGTTCTGGCCGAGTTGCTCAGCCACAATCATAACTGGCCAACAGTGGATTTGGGTGAAAGGCCATTGCAAAGTTGAAAGGCCAACCCAACCAGTTTTGGATCAAAGGGAAGGAATGTCCAACTATTTAAATCTCCCCAAACTTTAGAGAAAAGTCCATTTGTTACATTCATTCCAAAAAAAACTGTAGGACTTTGCATTCTACTCTGTCCCTTGGCTTTTTCCTCCAACTCCTACATGAAATCAAAGGTATTTGGGCAAGTTATGGGCTGATTAAACTTTCAATGTTTATATTGAAATTATTGATATAATTATCACATATTACAGTATGTGATATCATGAGCATAAGCAAACTCAGTTCACTTAGTCCTTAAGTTACAACCGTACCTTAATCTTTAAAGGGGCACAAAATGCTTATGTGGTTTCAGAGCAACAAAACTGAACAACCTCAAGACCGGGTTTTGTAGTCAAGCCTGATGGGAGTCCGATAGTATGGGCGAGCCCATTGTTTGGTTATATTAATGGTTGAGAATTATTAATAACTGGACTGTTGTTTTTCCCAGCTGCTATTTATATTATTTATGATTCTTCTATATTGTGGTTACTCTGCTTTTAAACATTGTTGACTGCCCAGAGTTATGTACTGTACTTTACCTGTGATGGAAGACCACATACATTCAGTAAATAAACAAGCCAATTTCTGGAAAGAAATCTAAAAAAAGTCATTTCATTCCTGTAAGCTCCAGAATAAGCCATCTTTTCTTCCACATTTTTCATGCAGACACCTGACAGTCATGCCCCATCAGCTGTTAACAATACAAAATTGGTACAAAACCATCATATGCTTACAATGTTGTACAAATCTAGCTATTGTGATTGGTTAAATGATGGCTTCTGACTTAGGTTGACATGCAAACCCATCCAACTGACTCAGTAAACCAGAAACAACCAAATCAGGGTTGAATATGTGTGAAGACAGTCAATGAGTAAAGTCAAGATGGATGAAGAAATATAAATCAAAAGTGTACATTCTCTAGAGAATAAGATGTATAACTATAAAATACCTTGAATGTAACAGTAAATGCAGAGAGAGCTTTTAGAAGAAAAAACGAAAGAAGGTATTTCAGGACAGCATGAAACTGAGGAATAGTCGCCAAATGATTATGCGCTTAAAGGGCAAGGAAATATATATGCAAGGAAATATATATGCTCACCTGTTCATACCTGCTGTTAAGGGCACAGGAGATGGGACTAGTAAAAAAAGATTAGCCACCAGGAGGGAAGAAGTAAGGAACATTTTTCCGAAGAAGGAAAATGCAAGAAAATCCCAATCACTTATGTCCAACATGCAAAGAGAAGAAGATACCAGCCCTGTTCAGAAGACAATCCTGAACAGAGAGAGGTCTAAAACACAAGAAACACTTTCAGGAAGAGCTTTGGGCATTAGAAAGATTAATGTGTTTGTCTGGAAGAAGCTTCTCTAGCTTAAAATCTGCTAGCTGCACAAAATATCACACCCAGACACATGTAGGGTGAGAAACCCAGCTTGCAGCATGGTTATCTACACAGTTGTCGCCTATGATGGACCATTTGCAAGGCAAGATGATTCAGATTAACTGGGCAAGGAAACTAAACCAAGGAGGGACCTCGATTCCAAATACCCAAAGAGAAATCAGGGAGACTTTAGTTAATCCAGATACATCATTTGGGAGGTGGTATGTAAGACAGCTTCCTCATCCCATCCTAAATTCCTAATCTTCCTTTCAATGAAAATGTTTACTGAGACTGCTGGCACCTGCGAGTGTCTTGCTAGGCCAGTGTTCCTCCATCTAAGCACCTTTACGATGTGCGGAGTTCAGCTGGCCGGGAGTTGAAGTCCACACACCTTCAAATTGCTAAAGCAAAGAAACACCAAGCTAGATGAAAACGCAAGTCCGCTTTCTCCCAACTTCGTCTGTCCTCTCTGCTGGCCAATGACAATTCTAGGAACTGAGCATCTCCAGCACTTAAAGGTATGCTGGCTTTGCTTTAGGGTCAGCTGCCAGGATTAGATCCCTGCCCGCAAAATCCTTCCTTCTACTGGAATATCGTTTGCCTTCACTTCCTCAGCGTACTGTGCGAGTCTTCTCTCTCCTATTCCCATCTACATCTGAGCAGGAATGAAAACAAGACCACCCTTGGGAAGTGCAATCACGCCCACGGCCACAACTATAAAGGTGGGGCATGTCTGAGTGCATCCTTCTGCAAGGGATGGGGACAGGACATCTTGGCTTTCTGTTTCCCTGAGCCGAGAGAGATCCGGGTTCGGAAAAGAGCAATTCCTTGCTGCTGCAACCACCCATTTCTCCCCGATGTTTGCTTCCACCTTCAGGCAGAAAAGCAGGATTGCAGATGACGCAAATGACTTGCAGGTATTTTCTTTCCCCTCCCTGCTCTGCCACACAGTGACGGTGACTATTCGTGGACAGGTTAGTGGACTTCTTTGTACTTCTCCACGCTTTGGGAATGCAATGCTTAAGGATAGGCAGAGTTGGCCAAGGATCTTGGATTGGCCCCACATTGTCTTCAGTTCACCCTTTTCCAAGCCTGGTATCCTCTTGATGTCTCTGATTACGACTCCCGCAGCTTAATCTGATGTTCTAGTCCCAGCCTTTCAAGCATCTGATGCCTTTTCCCATATACGCCAGGCACCAAGGAATTGTCATTTATTTCTAAGAATTGGCATCCAACTTCCCTGCCCATGGTGCACCACATCCTCTCTTCGGATGCTCATGGGGTGGCATCATCTTCACATCCCAGGAAGCATGCCTGAAGATTCAAAAGATTTAACTTTTCATTAGGAAAAAAAGTCATCTGAGGTGAGGTAAAGGATCTTTTCTTCAAATCAGCGCAGTGAGGACTTCATATGCTCCACCCTGCTGCCGGGTGAAGGTGGAAGGAAAGACAAACAAGGAAAATGGGAATGAAAATGAACGGTGGTGGGGAAGAAGGCACAGCCAGCCATGTGGGGCCAGGCTGCAAGGGAAGCTTTTTGTTTATGTCTCTCCTGCCAAAAGGGTCCGTGGGGATACCAGCACTCCAGCCTTGAAGAGACCGGAGCCCATGCAGGAAGGGCAGCGTCTCTCGGACGATGCGGGCCACCGCAGACCGTATCCCAGCCACACGGCTTTGTAAGCTTCTGTAACGAACCTTCTTTAATTAAGGTGTCTGCCCCACACATTTAATCGGGCAGTCTTAACAGTGCCAGTATTGTTAGCGTGACAGCAGGATGGGTCAGAGGTTCTGCTGAGCGTTATGGAATAAACAGAAGTGAATACCAACCGCTTTATGGGCAATGAAGCTTACAAATTCCAAGGGAGCTGGGCAGGGAGCAGGGACTATGGGGCTGAAGGCCACAAGACCATTTCCTCAGCATTTCTGCAGATTCAGTCAGATAACACATTGTTTAGCCGCACAGCTCTGCCTCGTTATCCACAAAGAACCACGTTCACCCCACGTTCGTGTCCTGATAACCATTGTCCAATGCTAGGTGGCTGATAAGCTGCTTCTTTACACCATGCTAATGAGATTTTGTTCCATCTCAGCCTAAATGGAATGAAGTGGGGGGGGTTTCCCTTGTAAAGCATAAACAATAAAATTATTTTACAAAGTTAATCGATGTCTACTGCTTATCCTGCCATAAAACTAGACTCTTATCGTCTCCCAGTTTGCAATATGACTCATCAGAGGCACATTTCTCAGGCCAGAGCTTCTTGGTGAGGGAAATTACTCCATCAGCACGACAAAAGCAACTTTTGCAGAGGGACAACTGCAGTTTCTTGAAAGAGTTTCCGGAGCTATCCCTGACAGGGCAGGACTGGGCTTCTGCGCGCAATCCTGCCTTGACCGCTCAAAGAACCCCCAAGTGCAGTAGGAGGCAACCATCATCCACAATGTTTTGGAGAAAGGTTGTGGCTGCAAGGATTCGGGCCTCTGTCCCAATGGGCATGTACATGTAGCCCTCGACTTATGACCATACTTGGGACTGGAATTTCAGTCACTAAGCGATGCAGCCAAATGATGCTTTAAAGCTCCAAGTTTACATTGTCAGTTTTGAAAAGTCTGTCACTGTCGCTCTAAGACTCTCATGTCGTCTTCTACCTCTTTTGCTTGTTGCTGTTTCTCTTCACTGTACCTTGGAAGTCCTTGAAACATTTTCAAAAACTGGAAACCTTCAATGGACTTTTTGTCCATTTGAAGAAAAGATTAAATTGATGATTTGGAGAAAAAGAAAAAAGGGTTAAAAGGGAGGAAGATAAAGGAGGAAGAAGAAGAAATAGGGGAAACAGTAAGATGAAAGGCAGAAGTCGTATTTCTATAATTTATATTTTCTTCACTAATGTTTTTTCTTTATTTTTCTTTTTCCCTTTGACTTTTTCTGTATTGAATACATATATATTATCTTTTATACATATATATAATTAAAAGAGAACAATCAGGACAGGATCACAAGTCAGGGAGCACACTTAGCAGTATGAGGGCATGCAAGATGCTACAGGAACAGAAAAAAAGGATTATCCCACAATCTATATAGTATGATTAAATAACAGAACATTTTGTGGGATATTTTACTTGTTTTTAAAGTAATTCTTCTCTTTATGCAAACAGCCGGGACCTTGCCCTTTTCCCCGTTTTTTTCAGTTGGATCAAGTACTTCGAAATGTGGTTTGTTCCTTACTTGCTGCACAAGCTAAGGAGCAGGAATCCTCCTGATTCCAACATTTAACAGAAAACTAATCAAAATTCAGGTGCAAATATAGCATTTAATGGCAACTGACCACAAAAATTATCAGTGGAAATCACATTCATTCCTAATGTTTATACATCACTTGATTAGGTAGACTTTACATATTCAATAATATTGTCAGGCTTGAGTCCACAGAAGGGGGCTGCATCAGGTTGATGGTGACTCTTCTCCCCACCCACCCAAAATTAATCAGATCTGGCTAGTACTTTGATGAGAGACTGCCAGGAAATACCAGGATTGTTGGTTAGATTAGAAGCCGAAAGAACATCCGGAAGGCAAGGGTGCACATCTTCCATACTGCTTCCAAAAAACCACATGGACACACTTAGGAGTTGAGAACATTTTTCCTTTTAAAAAGCGGGGTAAAATCATTGCCACATATCCAAAGCAGGTCAAGATTAAGCTGAAAAAACACTGTGTTTGTGCGAGTTTATTGAGTTTGTGGGAGAAATGAAAGCTGAAGCAGAATTTCTGCTAATTAGCTAACATTCTTGCATGAAAGAGTAATGGGAACAGGCCGTAAGAGCTTAATTATGCAGGAAGTACTACATGCATCAAGTCCAATCCTTAGCCTCTCCAGACAAAAGAACCAGGTAGTCAGGAAACAGAAACAATCTGCTTGGGACCTGGAAAACCCATGACTGTACTCAAATTGGTCCCAGTTCTTTATTCTTATCACTGAAAAGTGGTTATTTTCTCTTTCATGAACTGAAACAGGAACAAAGCGTAATGGTCAAAGAATCAGTATCTTTCTTACTCTGATCAAACTGAATGCTTGTATAGCAGGAAGCTTTGAGACCACCAAGCTGCATAAAATATCTGCTTAACAAAGAAATGAACATTTACACTGACAAGTTCAACAATGCATTGATTGATGGATGGACGGGTTGACAGACTAGGGTTGTTCATTGACAATGGAACGAAGGCAACCACAAACATGTTTCTCACTTCTCAGAAAAAGCCCCTTCTCCCTTGTAAACCACAATGTTTTTCTCGGTTTCATATACTTTGACTTTATAAAGGCTCCCTTTAGGAAGGCACTTCTGGAGATTTTCCCAGATGAAGACAGCAACATTTTCAGTAGTACTGGGGGGGAAACCAAGAATTAGTTCCGATGCCTTTCTAGTTATATTTTTATCATCTACACCATGGCTGTGTAGCAATGGAAAAGAGGAAAAGCTTCTTCTTCTGCTACTATGACACTCCTTCTGCAGATTCCTGCACAGTGATGTTGTTGAGGTTGCTTGCTTGTGTTGGTCTGAAATTCTAGTTCCAGCCCCAAATGACCTGGATCATCTGGTTGGGATTGTGTGATCCAGTAGAACAAAACATAATCAGTCTTGATTTTCCCAACAGCCAGAACACTGATATTAAAAAAAGCAAATTTCTAGACTTTCATGCTAGCCACTGACAGGGGATATCTCTTTCAAAGAACAATGTTGTTATATCCCTATGAAGCCTTTACAATCAATTCTGAATACAACTATTAGCAGTGAAGCTTCCAGATCAATCAAAGAGCACTTTTGAAAAACAACTGTTGATTCTGGTTCTCCCTAACAAGGAGACTTAGGAAAAGCACTTGGTTTTATGAATCTATCTTTGGCTTATTAGAGATTCCAAGAATCAAACTGCATTTTTTCCCAGAAAGCTAAAAATGGCAAGAAGACATCAGAGCAACCCTTTGCAGGCTATAACATTAAATTTCCCCAAATAACCTAAGCAACCTGGGGTCCTGTAAGAAAACACAAAAGCATTCTTACACTTTTCAGGATTAGAAAACAGACCTACATAGGGCAGAGAATAGAGAGTCACCTACCTGACAATATCTGCAAAGTAGGGGACGTCTTTATCCAGATTCTTGTGGTCAAGAGGTTCCATTATGGCTTCCTAGAAGGCAAAGAGATTAGGCCCATGAAAGACACTCTGGAATTAATCAGACCTGCTTCACATGGCAAAGTGGAAGGCAAATACTGGATGGCATGAGTCAAGAGCTCCTCCACCATTTTTGCAGGGAAGTGAGAGTAAACAAACATGTCGCCTTCTGTTGAATGTTTTCTATGAGGG
>JANHZU010002771.1:214226-225013 GCA_032468055.1 Acrochordus granulatus | reverse complement strand
AGACCACCTCTTTTTGAAGATTTTATTTATTTTTATCCTGCCTTTATTATTTTTTACAAATAACTCAAGATAGCAAACATATTTAACACGCCTTCCCCCTCCTATTTTCCACAAAACAACAACCCTGTGGGGTGGGGTGGGCTGAGAGTGACTGGATTATCCAGCTGGCTTTCATGGCTAAAGCAGACTAGAACTTCCAGCCTCTCTGTTTCCAGCCTGTTGTCATAATCATTAGACCATACTGGCTCTCTGATGCCTGAAGAAACTCACTTCAAACAGCACTGCAAGGGCCATTTCCTGAGTAGCTGCTAATGTGGTTGTGTTAAAGCTATTCTGCATGAAATGGTGCCTTGCATACAACTAGACCCATGTTGCGTATCTGAAAAGCATTTTCTTTTTCATAAAATTACAGAACTGCCAACAGGTCCTTGAAGCCTCTTCTTCTTTGAAATAGAGAACAGCTTGCTAAGTGATGAGTATTTTTCTATCTTATTTCTAAAAATAATAAAGGCGGGATATAAATAAAATAAATAAAGGCCTTGCATGGCTGGCACAGAACAGACATGGAGCCCAAGCCCAACCCCCTACTCAGTTCTGCAAGCAAAGAATACCCAATGGCTACCTTGAATTTGCAGGAAGATATTTGACTCACTACTACTTCTCTGAACAATTTTAAAATCTTGATTTTAAGTGGAATTGTTAAGGGAGGAGGAGAATCTCTTGGATGCAAGCAACTTTACTGTGAGAAGAGAGCGCGGGCCTCCAAATTCTGCATGATGGTTCCTAACTTCCTCATGCACCGAAGTATGAAATGAGTTCAACCTTGGCACAAGGCTCTTCCTTTTTAAATGTCCCAGATCAGGAGCCTCCTTGGGAGCTTCATCCCACTTTGACTCAAGCTCCCCACAGCCTAATTTCCCTTAGCAATTAGTCTTTGGAAAAATTACCCCATTTATGCAAATGCCGCTATTTTGTCTGGCTGCCTCCTGCAGGATGGGGGATTTTCAAAGGGATGACAAGAGAAGTGGGATGCTTTCACTCTTTCTAAATTCCACACACACACATGTGCGCAGATCACCTACCTTCCCATCTGCTTGTTTCACAGCTTCTGCCCATGTGTAGAGCAAAGGGCTGAGATTCTGCCCTGTGGATGCTTTGGGGCTCACCCCAAGAGGGAGAACAAAGCGCCGTGGAAATGACTTTGGGAGCGAGTTGTAGGTCTGCCAAGATATCAAAAAAGTCATTGCATAGAGGAAAAAAAGCTTTGCAGTCATGCCACAGGATGAGGAACAAGAACCAAGACTAAAAAATAACTTTTCCATTTCCCTGCTGGGTTCCTTCCTGTCAGAGTCCCACCTCTGCCTAGGACTGGAACGCCACTGCCCCAGCACTCCTGGCAGTTACCAACCCACAGAGAGCTGATCTCGAGTATGAGACTCCCTCTCAGGGCCCACAATGTGGAGGCAGAATAGCAGGAACCTGGTCAAGGGCTTCCCCAGCCTTGTGGAGGTTCTGCAGGCGGTAAACATCCAAAGCACATCCATCATCATAACAGCAAAGATCCAGGACAATGCATCCCTGGTCCTCAAAAGCGTTGATTTGATGGAAAAAGCAGAAGGGCTTGCTATGATATTGCAAGGGTAAAGTCTGCAACAAGAGCCCAAGAGATGGGAGTGAACGCTTGTCCTTTGGTGACACCCCAAAAATGCTCTTCTTTTGAACTTTTCAAAAGTCTTTGCTTAGATATCAGGATGATGCTTGAAAGGACTTTAACAGATGGGCAAAGCAAAGAAGTTTACAAGTGTAATTTTTCCTGATATTCTCCAACGATCTCAGGACTGAAACTCCCACCATTCTCAGCCACTCTGGGCAATAGGGAATTCTGGGAGATGCTGCTCCAACATAATCTGGGGAAACTCTGGTTTCTGCCACCAGGATGACCACAGCAAGAGTCTTGTCTGCCTGGCCCTGCAGAGCAGGCATCGCAAAAAGCCACCAGATCCAGCCACATAGGAGACCCACCTGCCCCGTGTGCTTGTTCACGACAAAAAAGCGAGTACTTTGCTGAGGCTCCCAACTGAGTGCATCCAGAAAGGATTTCCCAAGAAACTTGGCTGTAATGATCTTCCACAAGTTTATTTGGATGGGCTGCTCAATAAAAATTACATGGTTTTCACTCATTCCTGGAAACAAGAAGAAAAGAGTTGGGTTCCTTCCTCCCTCCCTGTTATCTGGGTTTCTCTAACAACAAGATTGGCTTATTTTTCCACTTGCTGTTTTCATCTTTTGTTGCCCAAACAATTTCAGATAATCCCATGTAATGGCCAGTAATTTCAAATTATCCAATTTAACACTTGGTGAATCAAATTTATTGCCTTGGGGTGCTGCTACACCACCTTCTTAGGAGTTGCTATGCTTCATTTGTGCAATCCCCCTTCTAGCTTCCAATCAAGGCCAATGATTGGGTACTGCTAGGAATCAACTTCAGAGTTTTACTAACATTGTTTTTAAAGCCCATCTCAGGGTATGGTTTCAATTTCAATTTATTATGGCCATCAGCTAGAAAAAAATACGACATTGTTTTATATGAACTGCTCTGATGGATCGTTCATGACTTGGAGCAATGAATTTCATTAATTTAATCTTTCATATTACTTTTTCCTATTCTACTGGATTTTATTCATGCAGCATGATAGTTCACATCAAATTATTGACCTGCTTTTCATTCTTTCACTTTTACAATTCCAGCTTTCTTTTACCTTACAAGGAGGATGTAAAAGGTAAAGTAAAGCTTTCCCCTGCCAGTTGTGGCTGACTCTAGGGGGCTGTGGTCATCTCTGAGTCACAGCCGATGGAGCCAGTGTTGTCTGAAGATGCTTCTGTGGTCATGTGGCCGGCATGACTATACACCAAAATGCACAGAACGCTGTTACCTTCCCACTGATTTAGGTGGTATCTATTTAGTTACTTGAACATTGTTCATGCTTTCAAACTGGCAGGAGCTGGGGCAAGTAATGGGAGCTTATCCCATTATGCGGCACCTGGGTCTCGAAATGTTGACCTTCCATCCGACAAGCCCAGCATCTTAACCACTAGGCCACCATGCCCACAAAAGGAGGATGGGTGCTCACCAAAACTGTGATAATAGGATGGCTTCATTTTGTTCTTTGGCTCAATGGTGCACAGCACTTCTGCTCCTTGTAGACTGGAGTCACTAGGATGAGACTTCTGGGGAGGAACACGGATGATGTTATAGTTGGAGCCTGTAAGAGAGAAAGACTATTCATTTGGAACTGGGATTCCAGCAGATCCTCTGTAGATGGATTGGGGAATTGAATTACCTCAAACTGTTGTGCCTTGTGTGTTTAAAAAAGGATCCATTGCTATAAGCAATGCTTTCCATTAACATAACTGAGTTTGGAATTTAGATATGGGCAGCCCTCATCAGAAGTATGGAAGAGGAGACCACCAAGATGATGCATTGGGAGAGAATCCACATCCTCTTCATCTTCACTCCATATAAACTTCAGTCATGTGATCCATCAGCTGCCGCTTTAGGTTTTCTAGATCTGCAGATCCAGTTAAAGAGGCTATCACCACTGACTAAAATCTTACACACTTTCTCGTGGGAAAAATCCTTATATTATCTTCAAATTGCCTGAGTTTTCTGAAGACAGTGAAGTAACTATCAGTTTAGAGGTAGAAGCCAATAAGGGCCTAGGTGACAGAAATGGAGGCATTCCTCACTGATGAAATCAAAATCATACACTGAGGTGAGCATCTAATCCCAGACATTAAGATGCGAGTCAGAAACTTGTGTGTGTCTCTGAATAGCTGGTCTCACCATGCTTCCCGTAAGAGTTGCCCATGTTGTACACTGTTCCGTCTGGCTCATAGTGCGGGTGGGCTGTGGCTCCGTTCACTGCAACATATTTTTTCCAATTCACCTGCAAAGGCAAAGATGGTAGATCATCTTATCTCGGTTAGACACCCTACAAATAGAACTGTAGCTCTCAAAATTCCCACATCAGCTGAGAGGTGTCATCACCACATCTGGATGGAGCCAAATTGGGAAAGCTGATCTCACCTACTGGTTTTGAAACATTTTCCAGGGAATCCTGGAAAAGCTATTGTCAACCATAGTGAATGAAATGGTGAAATAGCCTAACCCAATGCCAGGTAGCCTCCTCCATTCCTTTACCTTCTCCTTTGTTTCAAGAGTGTCCAGATTCACCTTGTGCATTATACTGGTCTCCGTGCTTACAAAATAGTCTCCTTTGATGACCACATAATTCACAACACAGTTGTCTGTCTCTTCTGCAGTATAAAATTCACCACATTGGAGCGTCATAAATTCAATATACAATATTTTCAATGTCACAAGATTACCAGGATCAAAAGACTGAACGTGGCATAATATCTTAAAGCCAATTTCTGATTTAGAGTTAAATGTTCCAGGGATAGAGCTGGAAGAGAAACTTAATGTGGGATTTCTGTCATCCCAACTTTGTCCTGAAATTTTCCCACTTCCCCTCCACTTTTTATCACATAAATTTGGAGAAGGGTCTTTCAGCATTTCCCTTATGGAAAGCATTAACTTCAGATGCAGACCATGAGCAGAACTCATCCAAGAAAGATTCTTACCTGGCCATTCAAACCTTGACTTGAAGCGCTCAAAAATGGTCTTGCAAGGATCTGGCATAGCCAAGGTACCAAATTCAGAGATCATGATCCGATTGTTGTTGCTGTTGGTTAGATAAGAATTGCTCCGGAGAAACTTGCTGGTGTATTTCACCATCCCTTCCTCAATTTCAAATTGATGCAACAGTGCCATGCCATCAAACCAATGGTTATATCTTCATTTGGAAAAAAATAAGATTAAAGAAAGAGGAATCCTTCTGCAAAATTTACCCTGCCCATCCATAGCAGCCATTGGAAAAAATGCCCATTTCATTGTACAGCTGCACACAAAGTGTACAGCAAGTTTTAAGACTGTGGTTCTTGCAAGGGTCTCATTTTTAAATTATTAAAAAGCTACAGTATTTCTTAAGAAGACACACACCCCTCTGAGAAAAGTTGATCAACCTTCCCCCAGCCCTTTGTGGTCATTATATTTCCATTTAGTCAAGTAAATCTGCATTGCTCAAGGATTCTTCCTTTCTAAGGCACAACTGATTGGTAGCATTACTGAAGAACATGTATGTAGAAGGTCAATCAAGACTGAACACCAGAAAAACATATATATTGGCTTTTCAATCCTAACAGAATAGACATCAGCATCCATAGCAATCAAAACCAGCATACTTATCTGATCCAAATTCGAATTTTCCTGGCCCAATCCTCAATAGCTTTCCTTTCAGCCATCTGGGAATCTGCCCTTTGGGTTTTATTGGGATCACTTGAGGTATTTCCTCCACGGTGGAGAATAGTGGCGAGATGCATTCTAAGCCTTTCCAGTGACTAAAAGTAATTGGAGGTTTCTGACTGGATACCAAATTTCTTACCACTGCAGAGGTAAACCAAGCAATTAGCAAAGAGTAAGATGTTCACATCCTGGGCTCAGTCCTAAAATTACTGCTTCATATTAGGTCAACTGCATCTTAATGAATTGGCTGAATAGAAAAAAACAAATGCTCTAATCAAGGTTATTGAGGAAGATCTCCCTGAAATATTTTCAGAATTAACAAGTCTGCAAGTTAAACATGTCCTGTGGAATAGATTTTGGGCTGAACTCAACTATACTGCAATAAAAAAAATGATTCCCAAAACTAGAAAGGCAACATTTCCTATATATTAATTGGAGCATGCCAAAATATAAGGGGACAGCTGAAATAAAGGAAACAGGGAAGTCCATGTGTTAGCACTGATGGAAATTGATTTTAGATTATGCACTAGATCCCCAGGGTGTATCAGAAGACACGTAAGCATGCAATGGAAGTGGTACATTATGTTCCTTCAGCTCCCATGAGAAGGTCTCCAGGGCTTCTGTCCATTGTCCTACTCACTTTCCCACAAGAAATCCATTTCTGTCCTTGGGAATTCAGGAAGAGGCTTCTCAAAATTCCTTTTTTCCTTTAACTCTCCCAATGTAGGAAACTCTGGGAATGGAATTCTGTTTCTGCCTCTTCCTGTCCCACAAGCCACCAATGTCATTTAAAACAGAGTAAATTTTGGGTGTTTGAAAGAAAATGCAACAACTTCCAGAAATCTTTCAAATCTATATTGGTTTGGAGATCGAAATACACAAGGAGTTCAAATGATACATTTCTGCCAAATAATGAAAATTAAAGAAAAAAAACCCTTCACCATTGTTTAATATTGCTTTTTGGATCACTACCATAATGAGAAATCCCTTTTCTCCCATGAAAAATTAATACAGCTTAATTCTCACACACTGTTCCTGAAATAAAGAAAGTCAGTGCAATCTGCAAAATAAAAAGTTAACGATCAAATGGGGCTGCAATCCACACTGGTCCAAACAAGAGCTCTGAGTGTTTTACATGATCACTTCAAAGCTAGCCCTGCTCTAGCCAAACCCTTGTAAAGCCTTATCAGTCTCTGTCTGATGCAACTGCCACTTAGGAAAAAATGTGAGGAAACAGATCACCCTGGGTAACAGCCTGGACACAAAAGAGGCATATATTCTCAAATCCGTTATAGTAATTTAGTGTCTGCCGAGCATTTCCCTCTCTGGCACTTCTGGATTGCAGGAAAGATCTACTCCAAACTGAGTTTCTGTGCAGATCTAACCTAGCTCAGGTCTGCTTGGATGAGCTTCATAACTATGGACCCTACACAATGGGACAACTGAGATTTCTCAAACCTTCTTGAACAAATTACAGATGTTCTTGGACAAACATATTTCTTTACTGGGAAAAGTGGATTAAATATTTTGAATTTGTTCTTTGTTACAAAATCTATCATTCTTGCATAGCAATCTGCCTGTGGAGACAACATTCCTGTTTTACATCATTATTTCCTGGCTGATCCTGAAAACATCAATTCCAAGACTGTCAGATTAAAAGGGAAATGGGAAGGGAAAAAAATCCAACCCAGAGAGAGGGTATATGACACTTCCACGTTGTTCCCAAGAAGACTGCATAAATCATCACAATTCAACTTCCTCTTTGTCTTTACCTTGTAACTGTCACTACCTGGCTTCTCACCCAAAACTGATCTAACCTGCACAACCCCAGTGAGATCTCTGTAGCTGATGTACTGAATTTTAGATGGTGCAAGCGGTTAAGAAGGCGGGCGGCTCAAGTTCGAGACCCAAGAGCCACTGCGTAAGGGGGTGAGCCCCCATTACTTGGCCCAGCTCCTGCCAACCTAGCAGTTTGAAAGCATGTAAAAATGCTCAAGTAAATAAATAGGTACCACCTAATTCAGTGGGAAGGTAACAGCGTTCTGTACATTTTGGTGTACAAACATGCCGGCCACATGACCACAGAAGCGTCTTTGGACATGCTGGCTCTTCAGTTACGAAACAGAGATGAGCACTGCTTCCTAGAGTCCACGACTGGCAGGGGACACCTTTACCTTTTTGGAAGAAAATGGGTCTTACCTGGGATACATTGGAACAAAGATACAAGAGCACATTACACATTCTGAAGCAGGAAGACAGTGAAATGAGGTGGGAAAGCATTTTCACAGCTCAGAGAAAATAGCAAGGTGCAAATAACCAGAGATTGCTTGTTGACAGAAGAGGAGCTGATGGAATGTCCATTGGCTTAACCAGATTTCACAATTTAAACTTGCCACTCCCGTTAAGAACTGAACAAGAGTAGGAGAAATAAGGTGACACAAAACGGGCAGAAGCAGGATGTCACAGATCTCTCTTGTAAAGGTATACAAATCGTCTTTTTTTGGAGGGGGAGGGAGGAGAAACAGAATTATTGTGGACCTAAATTGAGACATTTCCAACAAGACTGGTCATGGATTAGCAAAATATCTCGCAAGTTGCAGCTCATGATGGTTTTCTTATGGAAGAGGTTTTGTCTTCCATTTTTAACAGTGGACAGCTAGCCCAGATGGAACCCATCTGCAGGCAAAGGTCTAAAGCTGGCGGGGAGTGTCCTGGAGGCGCCAGTCCTTCTGAAGTCTTCCTTTGGCAGCCTCAGGCAACTGGTCCAGCTTCTTCCCAGTAACAGTGGCAGCTGCACCTATGAAAAATAAACTCAGGCAGACACGCAGCCAACTTCAGATGATTAAGACACTCCACCTCTGGCTGCCTCCCAGTTCACTGTGATTTAATGAATTTGCTCAGCGTATTGCATTAATTAACCATTCCGGCCGGGCATGCACTAGGCTCAGGAGCAGCTCCTAGTCGAGAGAAACCTGTTTGCTTTGATCCAGGTTTGTGTGTGCAAGACTAGAAAGTTAAATTCTTGCTCAACAGAAGCTGAGGAAGCATCTCACCTGATGTTTTCAGCAACTACACCCATTCCTCATTTAGTGACTGTGATTAGTGACCATTCGCAAACACGATAGTAATAAAATTCATTTTCTGACCAGTGCGCCAAGCCTGACAACAAGCATATTCACTGTGAAACTGATTTATTTTTGGTCAGTTTCAGCAGCAGAGCCAGTGGCAGGAGACTTGGGCCACAGAGTGGAGCCTGTTAACTGCCCATAGCAACTCTTAGGGAAATGCTGTGCTGCTGAGAAAAGCAGATCAAGAGGAGATAGCCTCCTTAAGGCAGCAACAAAAGGTGGAAAATGGGTCAGACCCAGGACACTGTACAAGAGAATTTTATCTGAATGAGGGCAGCAACCACTGATCTTTCCAGCATCTCTGTGTCACGCTTGCCTGGTGATCATTTAACAACGAAGTCATTGGAATGTGGTTGCCCTACAAAGAGAATGTAGTACACTGCGTGAAAATATTTCTTTTTAAAATTCTACATACAACTCTTCTCTCATTTGCCAGAAGTGCAGAGAAGAGATAAGCAGGAACTGGAAAATAGTCTCAAGGCCTTAAAAGATTGTAGGACAATTAACTGACTGTTATTGCTAACATGCATGGACAAATAACTGATGCACTTTCTCTTTAAGTGATAAGAGACTGATACTGTGTTTCAGTATTGTCATTCCCAAAACTCTCAGAAGCAATTTGAAATCTTAAGAAAGGAGAGAAAACTGTTTAAGCACAAAAGTCCCTCCCGCACCAAAAGGAGAAAGGAAAAAACAACCACCTGACCCTTGTCTTGTAAGAAACTGAGATTACGGGGCATTTCATAGACATGGCATGAAAGGGCAAGTAGAGCAAGTTGTTGCTAAAAAAGGGGAAAACAATCAAAACCCTAACTCAAATCAATCAAAATATGACTAGGCAACAATATCTAGCATATTTTATCTAAGGTTGCTGTTAGCAGCGGACTATGAAAACTGGAATGACCATTTTTGGTCTTTTAGGGATGCTTCCCTTAACAACAGAATCGGAAACATTTCAAGATAAATTACCAGCTAAACTCTTCTGATCAGATATTGCAACTTTAAGCTTAAGTAATGTTCAATCTGAGGCCACCAATTCATGAAAGAAAAGTAGCAGTTCAAAGGCAATGAAAAATAAGTCCACTACATTAGAGATGGAAAATATAATAAACAGTTTAATCATAACTACACATACTGTATGTAAAGTATTTCTCCTATTTCTGAAAATTAGTAACAAATCATGATTTTATTTTGGGACAAGAAAATCTATTATGCACGAGCAAAGTAAGAACATTATTACAATTCTTTTTCTTCCTATTTTATTTTATTTCCTAAAATCACCAATATTCTAAAATATGCTAAGGAAAAAGAACAAAATAATAAAATATATGTAAAGAAAAACATCACTTTTTAAAACTATTTAAAGAAAACAAGTTTTTAGTCTTATCGAAGTGCAATATATACAACTCAGCTAAAATTAAAGTTTTATGTGCCAAGATTACACTGTGTCTCAGCTACAAAAACTTTCTTCTGTGGAAATGAAGCTTGAATTGAGTGTAAAGTGGTTTGGGCATCAGTCAAAATAAGTCATTTCCTCATTGGAAATGATCTTCTTTAGAAGAAGCATGCCAGATTTCTCCCCATTTTTGTCATTCAAAAAAAAGTTTAATAGGCCTTTTTCATATAAAAACAATCCTACAGAACTCTTATAAACCAGAATTTTAACTGCAAGTTAATTATAACTACTGATGCTTTAAGTTATACTGTTTTGAAATTATTGGCTACTTTCTGAATCAGTAAAAAAAGAAAATACAAGAATCATGGAAGTTAAAAGGATTCACACACACACCCATTGGTGTACAACAGAACAAGTAAGTGTATGCCTTAATCATTTGTCAGATAATCCCTCTTCATTTTGTAGAGGGCCTGCAATTGCTGCAAAACTGTGCCTTAGATTCTCTCTTTTCAACTTCAAGTGATGCTCTATAGAGCAAGCTTCTTTCAGGATTCCTTCAAGCTCCTCTACATATGAAGCATCCATTGCTGCTCTCTCACTTTATTCACAGAAAGGAAGAAAAGAAACACCTGTAGTTAAAACTGCTACATAGAAAACTAGAATCTGTATCAACATTTTCAATTTAGTTGTTGCAAAGTGTTTTAAAATAATGAAGGTTAATAACATTAATAACATTACAGAAACATTTTCTCATTAATAAACATGATATTCTATTTAAAAGAAACATCATAATATTTATAGTAGTGCCCTGCTTATATAAAGTGGTCACTTGTGATTACAATCAGTATGTGGGGAATTCAGTGTTTTGCTTTGAACACCATGGGTGAAATTCATTATT
>JANHZU010002771.1:193558-207490 GCA_032468055.1 Acrochordus granulatus | reverse complement strand
AAAATCCAATCCAGATGCCTGCTTTTTAAACTTTTGTTGCGATGCAATTACCCTGGACAAGTGAGAGTCTTCACAGATCTATCTTATATGCCTTTTTAAAATATTTTAAATTTCAAAAATGAGATCTGCAGCATATAAATGAGACTGATAGTGATATAAGCATAGATAGATGATAGAGATGTTTAAGATATAGAGAGAGTGATTGATACATAGATAGATAACTAGATGATAGAAATAGAGGTAGATATTTTAATTCCCAGCTGTTGGCTGCCCAGAGTCCTATGAGAGTCAGCCTATAAATTAAAAAACGAAATAAAAATAATAAAAAAATAAAATCATTATAACATAATAAAAAAAATCTGCAAGGCAACCCTGGCAAAGCAGGGGGAAGGGCGGTTCTCCTCTTTCAGCCGCTCGACTGAGATTCATAATCTTCCCGGCTGTGGAATGGGAGAGCCCCGGTCCCCCACAACCGGGGGGCTCCGGTCTGGCCCACTCAATTACTCCCACCCCTGGCAGTCCGAGCAGCCCTTTCTAAGCCCAGTCAGGTCAACCTGGGATAGGGAGGGTCCCGGGGGAGGGTGTCTTTCTTTCGCCACACGTTGCGTCTAGCTCCGCAGGAATCCCCGGCCGTGTGAAAGCAGCAGGACACGCGTCGCAGAAGAGGGCCCGGGGGAAGACCCCTCCCGAGCGCGCAGCTAGCGTGAATGCGCCCCACCGCGGGTTAAGCCAGCACCTCTACCAACCTGAGGCCCCGATGTAGCGCCAGTGCGCATGCGCCGCACCGCTCCTGCTATGTGGCCGTTTGCCATCGTCTCGCGCGAGGCGGGCCGTTTTGGAGGGAAACTGTCATGCGGCGCGTCAGGCTGGCTTCTGGAGGGCTCTGGGTTGGGGATAGCTGGCAGAGCGTCCCTCTGAAACAATCTTTCTCAACCTTGGGAACTTTAAAATGTCTGGGCCAATTCCCAGAATTCAACTCCCACCGAAGTATGATCAAATCCATCCACCAAAATAGTGTTTTTTCTACCTTGGTCACTTTAAGATGAGCGGACTCTTAACTCCCGGGAATTCTGGGAGTTGGAGTCCCACCCATCTTAAAGTAACCTAGTCGAGAAACATCGTTTTGAATGAATTAAGTCTTAGAAGCAGGAGATGGACCCTCTTGTCACAGGTACTCCCTGAAAAGTGGGGATGCATCAGTCATGCTGGCTGTGGATCATGGGAAATGTAGCTCTGCATGGCAGAGGACCCTGGGCAGCTGCAATCACCCAGGCTGAGCTTGGTTGTCTTTAACCCTGGTTGGGTTTTCAGTGCCTTCGCTTTGGTGCAAACCAAGTTTCTTAGGATCCCAGGGTCGGAAGGGATTAGATCACATCTGATCAAGGCCTTTGTGGATGAGTCAGGAAAATAGTGAACCCAACAATAAAAGACACTGATGTGCTTTGATTAACATGAAAAAAGGTAGACACATTTAAAGTGTGTTGCATTTCCTTTTCCTTCTGGGTTTGTTTCCTTGTAACTTTAGTAGAGGACTTCAGGAAACAGTCCTATGGCTTGGTTTGCCAAAAAGCTTAATTCATGAACATCAGAGGAAATGGCTTTGGCTCAAAGGAAAAACAGCATTTCTAAACTTCAAAAAGAAATGTGGATGCCGTGCTAAAAATGCTGTTATCACTTTTACTGGAATGCTACAAATAAGGCCTAAAATTTTATTCAACATGAACCCAAGGTCTGAAGGAAGATGAGGATCCACCCAGGCAGGAAACCAGTTTGATGCCCTAGGACATTTCAGCCTTGCCTCCCACCTTTATTTCCCCAAGATCGCCATCCAGAAGAAGACCTCTCTCAGCCATTACCAATGGCTCCTCATCCCATTTGGCCAGGATGCAAGGCAACAAGCCCTGAGTACCTGTTATCAGCACCTTGGGCCCATAACAATTTATTAGACTCCCTGCCACAAGGAAGGAGGAGGAAGAAGCTTCAGGCAGCCTTTAGATGCTTATGGGCAAAGGAAGATCAAGCAAGGGTGGGGAGATGTCCAAATTATTTCACAAGGAGACTGACTGATGGTAGACAGTCACCTCGGTCATGAAGCGTTCAGGAAAACAGGAAAAGCCACCCTCCATGAAACAAATGTGTCAGAAGCATGGGAAATAGCAAAATACAGAAGTCTGAATAGGTTCAAATGTTGCAATTCTTCAAAGAAAAACAGCAAGAATAATTCCGCTGACATTACTCAATCAAAAGTTAGAGAAATTACATTTTAGTTGATTATAAAATAGAATTGAGTGGCTTCTCCAGAAAGTTTCAGAACCAGAATCAGAATTTCAAGAAAGCTTTCAGAATGGATTTGGCTGTGCTGAGAACCCAGATTTTTGAGTATTGAATGCTCTAGCAAGCTCAGAATAGCAGAAAAACTCTTTGTTATCATTAATTTTATTTTATTTATTTATCACATTTAGGTGCCTTATAGAACGAGGCATAAAGATGCAACCCTGAAAGGATCAAGCTGCTCTGCGCCCCTTTCTCTTTGTGCTGGATTCAAGTGGCAGAAAGAACTGGCAGAGAAAAATAGTAAAAAAAATCAAATCAAAGACTCTTGGAGACCAAGGAATGACGGAGAGCTGAGAACAGGTAGGAGGCATAAACTTGCGCTAGAGAAAAATTATCATATTTAAAATTAAAATTGACTTAATGATAGCCAGCATGCTGGAGAAGAGGGATCAAGGAAACAGAGAGTCCCATCTTTAGCCCAAGAGGGGTTTGGATATATTCCCCAAAATACTATAAAATCCTGGGCTACAGATTCAAGAGAGGATAGGATGGGTTCCTTGCATTCCTGGAGATGTCTCCTAGAAAAGATGGTGTTTGCATGAATGAAACATAAGGAAGCATTTGAGACCAGAACAATGATTTCTCCCTTGAGGGAAAGTCTTCAGAGAGGGAATTTGTGCTGTTTCAAACTTCTTCTGAGATTTTTTCTTTACTTACACCTCTTTCTTCTGTAGAAAAATAAAAAAGTTATACAGGAGGCCTTAAGTAGTAAAAATTGCAAAAATTTGCCAAGTTTCTTAAAAAGGCAACAGGACTTTAATTATAAGATATTGGAGACGTTTCACCTTCTATCTGGAAAGCTTTTTCAATCCATCTAAAAATGAAAAAGGAAATATGTACCATTTCTAAAAAGAGGGAGGGGAAGATGAGAACCCATAGCAAGGTTATGCACAGCCAATTAAACAGGGTGTTAAGTTTCTAACAGAAGGGCTTGGGGGAAAGGATGCCGCAAAGAACAGCGTTTTCACATACAGTAGCTTGATTGCCTTTCAGCACATTCGCATTACAAAGCCTCCTGCATGGTTCCGTTTCATAAATTGAAGGTAGTTGAAATTCAGACCCATGACCATGCTTAAACATAAATTGGTTCATCCTAAGGATGAAGTTCCCAAGCACAGACAGACAGACAGATGTCTCCTGCTCCATTCAATGCAATGATGCTTGTTCAGAATTTTATGTTGGAGAGATGAAACAGCCAATTTGTAGATTTAAACAACATAAAACATCTGATTCATCTGCAATACACTTACGCCTTAAACAGCACGATCAGAATTTTGTGGATTGCAGATTGCCCAGCATCTCTGTTTTTACTGCTATGTGAAAATGCTGTATTAAGAGAGTCAGGCATCCATTTTAAAAATTAATGTATGCCTAAATTTTATTTGTATTAATTGATTTCTACTGAGATTATAGGTTAATTTATTAAACTTCAACCCGTTGTAAACCAATTGCAAATACACGTGTGACAAATCAGAAGCTATGTAAAAATGGGCCGGCACGTTAATTTATTTAGGCATTGACGTAAAGAAAGCCTAATGTAATGAAAACTTTCCCCCTCCCTCCCTCCGTCCCCCGCGGCCTCCGCACCCAGCCCAGCGAAACTAGCCGGGCAGAGGAAGCGCCTTCTCGGAAGGCTTTCTCAGCGCAAGTCGCTCGCGGGGCTTCCCCCAGTTGCGGAATCCGAGCAGGGCCCGCGAGCGGTCCGGAGAAGCCGTGGCTCTGCGGGAGCCGGGTCAGGGCTGAGTCCCCGCGGGCTTTTCGACGTGCGCCTGACTCAGGGCAGGTTCACCGGCGGGGCAGAGGCGCTCCTGCGAGGAGAGGGGCGAGGGGCAGAGGGCGGCTCAGCTCTTCCCTCCGCGCAGGCGCCTCGCCGCCCTTCCTTCTCCCTTTCTCTCCTTGTAGCTTTCTGGCCGGTTTGCCTCGTTAGGAGTCGGGATTTTCGGGCGGGGCTGACTCTTCCCTTCTCCCTCCACGCGCAGAAAGCAGAGACCCCTCCACAGAACGGGCCCCGCTTATCTCAGCCTAAGCACTCCCGCGGGGGCAGAAGCCCCGGCTCTCCGCCCAGGAGGCAAGCAAAGCTTCCCCGGCGGCGGGACGCGCCTTCCCCGCCGCCGCCCGGCTGAGCGCGACGCTGCCACTCCGTTTCATCCCCCCCCGCGTTCATTGCCGGGCAGCGCGGCTGGGTGCCCGCGTGGGAAAAAGGCGCGCCGGGCTGGCGAGGCGCTCTAGGACGGGAAGCCACTGGGTGGGCATCCCCGGAGCCCCGACGGGGAAGCCCTGGGCGGAGCGCCCGCAGGGGCGGGCAGAGCGAGCCGCCCTGCTCTGCCTCCCTCCCTGCCGCTCGGGCGCGCGCACCGCTCTTCGCCCTCTCCTCCCGCCGGCGGCTGCCTCCGAGCTCCGGGCGCTGCTACAGACAGGTGCGGGGGCGCTGGGGGGGCGGGAGTCGAGCCATCCCCGGGCAGGCAGCGGGGCGCCCTTTGCCAGGCACGCCCGGGCGAGGCGATCCCCGCGTAGACCGAGCTCGGCTGCCCAGGCGTTTCTCCGAGCAGTGCCCCGCAGCCCGGGCGAGGCTTTTGGGTCGGTGGGCACAGAGCGAGCTGGAAGCCTGGCAAGCGCCAGCGGGAAAGGGAGAGGGGGCTCCGGCGGCTTGCTGTTTCTCCCTCTCTCTCCCTCACTTCGGCCTCCTCCCCCCATCCACCCGGACAATGGACTTTCAGCATCCCCTGGGCTTGGGGGCTAGCAAGGTAGGCCTGCGTGCCTGGGGTGGCACCCACGTCCTGCCGCTTACTGGAGGTGCCAGTTGGGCCTCCAGGATGGTCCATCAGATCCTCCCCTTGAGCTGCGCAGGCAATATCTGGCCTGGCTTCTCATCTGGCTTGTCTTCTCCTTTTCCTCCTCGCCTAGAAAGCAAGGATGTGCAGCAAGATGATTGTCATGCAGCCACAGCGTTTGGACGAAGAGGGGAATCTCTACTTTGAAGGTGACTCCTGCCATTTCCCAGGAGGAGTGTCACACATGCTGCCGGCCCTGCCAAGCAAGAGCCCTTTGGTCCTACTTGCGGGGGCAGCTGGATTCAGCCAGCCAGGTTGCCACTCCAAGGGGGTTAATAAGGTCTGGGAGTGCCCCGGAATGAGGAAGTTCTGCAGCCTCTTAGATCAAACAGATACACCCGGCAGTAATGAGATCCCTATCTGCTACAAATCTCACAGCTCCTGTGGGAATTTCTCTAGATGCAAAACAACTGGCACTAAGGAAAGAGGGCAATCTAAAGAAGGGGATCCTGTGTTATTTTGGGCCTGGAATGGGAGGGCAAAAGGATCACCTGCCTGAATTCAGACACTAATGTAGAATTTCTCTCCCCCCCTTTTCTCTCCCTCCTGCCTGCCACTGAACCAAAGAACAAGGTAAGCACAAGTACTTCTCTGCTCCTGAAATGCTGTCTCTTACTCCTAAAATGCTCCTTTTTCTACCTCATTGCTATTTCCTTAGATAATATTATAACATCCAACTCACAATGAAACAACCAAATATGCAAACTCTTTTTATCTCTGGTTTCCATAAGCATTCATGCAAACAAATCACATTTCACCAATCCAGCTGAACATCAAGTGCAACATTATAGTATGGATTTCTTATTAGTACAATTTATTGATTTCTCGGCCAGAAGGTTGGTAGCCCGAGTTCGTGACCCAGGCACTACGTAATGGGGTGAGCTCCCATTACTTGCCCCAGCAACTTCCAACCAAGCAGTTCGAAAGCAGACAAAATGCAAGTTAATAAATAGGTACTGCCTAAATCGGTGGGACAGTAACAGCATCCATGTGCCTTGGCATTTAGTCATGCCAGCCATGTGACGAAGGAAGCGTCTTTGGACAATGCTGAGTCTTTGGCTAGAAAACGGAGATGAGCACCATCCCCTAGAATCGTTCACAATTGAAGGGGAAACCTTTATCTTTTATTGATACAATCTGAAATGAGCAAATAAAGTGTCAGAATTGAATTAAAATTCATTCTAATTTTACATGACCTCAAAGAATAGATGTCAACAGCTTAAAAATCAAGAGATGTGTTGTAACATTTGTTAAATAGAAGAGCCTAGTTGACATGGGATTACTGTATTTAAAAACAGGCCAAGGATGAGCCGAGGGAGTCTATGCCCAATCTGTACACCCTACCAATGTTTTGATGGTATACATTAACTTCTATTACAGTTTTACTGAATGGGGGATCTTTAATTTAATCTAGATTGCAGACATTTCTAATTGTTCCCCTCCCCCACCATTTTTTTTTGCTTTGCTATAAAGAATTAGAGTCATTGAACAGAAAAAAGATTAAGTCAGTTGCAAGGTTATGGGCATTTGGTTTCTTTCTTCTTGACAATTCTATTTAAAATATAGTTCTTTTCAAAAGCAAATAAAGGAATAATGAATTATACAGATTTTTAAAAAACAGAGTCCAAGTACATTCCAGAACAGAAAATGTACTTCCTATTGTCACACTTATCATCTTCTAAGTTCTAGAAACAGACAGCTGGAGAACATCTGGAAAATGTGAATCTGCCCAAATCTTCCGGAACTATGATAATCATATTCTTGTAGCACAACCAGCTGATGAAGATTTTCCTGCAGTATTTGAATACAGAACAGACCAGGAAATTCAGAAAAGTACAGTAACTGTTCCGTACCTCTGCATGTTTCAACAGATTATAGGGGCCCCCACTATATTTTCATATTTCCTTATATTTCATGCACCTGAAAAACAACTTGGGAAGAGGAGAAGCAATTTGCAGGTCAGTCACTGCAGTTAGGACTGAAAATAGCTTTGTAAAAATGATTCAGATAGGTAATGCATTAGGAAATTATTTTTATATGTTGTTATTATTGGAACAGGCAGGGTTCCAAACAGGAAAGAGTGAAATCTCTTTCTTCATAGATTTTCAAGGCACTGCTTGAGGCTGCAAAAATCAGGCGTGTCTGACCTCAGCAGCTTTAAGACATGTGGACTTCAACTCCAAATACTTGGCTGAGGAATTCTGGGAGTTGAAGTCCACACATCTTAAGGTCGCCGAGGTTGGACACCCCTGGTTTTAAATGATCCACAGACTGTTGAAATTCTGTGGCTGCCCTTTTCAGACAATGTGCTGATTCAGTACGTTATTAGCATTTAAGGGTCACCAGATTCTTCAGCAAAGGGGTTTCGTACATGTCTCTTCACAAAATACAAATAACTTAAGTCACAAGAAGTTGTATCTCAAGTAGAGAAAAAATGGTTAGTTGCAGGTGTTTTTTCTTAGCATCCAGCTCATCACAATATTTGTTTGCCTAAAGTAAAGTCCCACAGTTTGCTTCCTTAAAATGGTGATTCAAGACCTTGACATGTTATAGCAAGCCCATCTTTTCTTCTGTGATGGAGCAAGTTTTTGCTCCATCTTGCTCTTTCTTTGTGCTCTTTCTTGGTGCATACATTGAATAGTTTTTGGACTGAGAAAAATTCACAGAATTTTGGACTGAGAGATTCATAGAAGGAGAAGATGATAGCAGCCAAGTTTGGGGTTTTCTTGCCTATTATCGGACCTTTAAGAAATCAATTCTTTTACCTGCAGTACCTGGAATCAAATTTGACATCCACAGTTACCAAGACTCCAAGCCAACAGGACTGTCAGTGGCCTTCACTGTAGAAAGTAACCACCAAATTTACCATATGTATGTGAAGAAAGAAGAAAACAAAATGGAGGTGAAATTTAAGGTATGTCATTGTCAATGATTGGGACAAGAGGTTGGTTGATTGTTTTTTACTATTTTCTCTTCTATGCAATGGGAATAATTTCTATGGCCTTAGACACTGGTTATCTGGATGGTTGATGTAAAAATTGCTGGTTTTAATCCATGAACACTTTCTGTGAGATGGGAGTCCAAATAAATTATTTAAATACTGAAAAAAAGCAGCACTCCAGAAGTTATTCGGAAACAAAGCTTTGTGACGCCCCTTTCCTATTTAAAATAGCTTCTGGGCTCATAAGGCTGCTCAAACTGCCATATAATCTTGGGAAAAAGATGCAGCTGTTCTAAAGATCTACAGACAGGATTTACATTTGTGATTCCATGTGATATTTCTGAAGTATTGTATGCCCACCATCAGCACTATTTTGTAAGTTCTGTACTTATAAAATAATTCTAGAGACAAGGAGACCTGGAACTATAAACGCTGACTGTAAAATTCCTTGCTGGCTTTGATTACAGCAGAGACGGAGAGTAGACAGCCAGTTCGTAAAAAGTTCTGTGATAACTCAGCTTGAAAACTTGAGTTTAAAAATAATTAAATAGACTTAACCATATCCAAGGACTTGCTTATCATATTTATTAAAACTGGATCAAAGAGAATGCCTAACTGTAATGTATATTAGCTACTGTTAAGAGTTCAGATCATGAACTGTGTGAGTCCTGGATTTACCTAACCAAACAATCTATGCAAATTAAGTTTCAGACTGAATATTAGCTCCTGGTTTAGTAGTGGCTGTGCATTCGGCACATCAGGCGAGTAAAATCCACAGTAATAATAGTCACTGGGATCTGAAAAGGCCAACCTGTTTGGTTTCTGAATGAAAATGTTTCTCCTTTCACCTCCCACAGGAGAAATCAGTTTCAATTGCACCCAATTAATTGCCCATCCACTCACTATGAGTATAAAAGACCCAACCTGCTTTTCTGGATTGGAGGTTAAGACAGTGCTTAACTAACAAAAATGCAGAATTGATTTAAACATAAAGAAGCCTCTTTCACATCAGATCACTGTAGACTGAGCCAGTTCCTAGCTCAATCCTGGGCTCTGAGACCCTTCTTGAGGGGGCCCCAGGAATCCCTGTTAAGCCTCCCTTCCTGCCATGCTGGAGCCCCTTTCAGGATGGTTTGGTCTCCGTTTCAGGAAGGGGGCATTCCCCAATACATCGAGGGAGACACCAGCAGTGTGATCTTCATCAAAACACAGTTTTCTGGAGGCAGCAAGAAATTTTTCAGGTTTGAATCTGCACTGGAACGTGGCTATTTCCTGGCCTTTGAGTGGGATGAACGTATCTCTACAAGCAGACTCGTGGTAAAGAAAGTAGAACTGGCAGATGAAGTGGATGAATCAACAAAGCTCCACCATGCTCCACTTCTTGAACACAAAATGTTAAAAATAAACTAGACTGCACGCAGTAGAGAAGTACAAATGTTAATTTAGCTTTACTAGAATCGCTGTTGTTTTATTATAAAATTGCTAATTTTGTTTTATCATAAAACTGTTTGTTATAAAACTTTTGTTTTATTATAAAACTCCCTTGGCTAAAGATCAAGAGGACAGGTGGAAGTGCCTTATTAACAATATCTATAATTTGGTGGGATAAATTAAAAATAATTGTACTAAGGAAAGCCACACAAATATCCAATTTTGCAAGAAATGCTGATCTCAATCAATTAGTAATAAATGAAAATTAGACAATATCCTAACAGAAAATGCTAGATAAATCTAACGGAATCTCAACATTTTAAAGCTTCTCATCTATGCTTATTCTAGTGGCATATTTTTTACATAATGTTGTATTTTTAATAAAATTGAAATCAATCCATAAGTTGTTATTATTTCTTAAAAGTATTTTTGTAGGTCATAAAATCAGCCGTGACTCATTTAATAACCAAGTGCTTTGCTTAGCAAGGCAATGGAAATTCTGGCTCCAATTGTACGTCAAGGACTACTTGTATTTGTCCACTTGCAAACAAACACAGATGATCTGGCAAGTCTAGGTTACTTTTTTTAAAACTGTCAGAGATGTCATCTTGATAACAATTTTAGTTGTGCATTAGTTTAATAACTGTATTTTTTCAAATGATATATTCTTCCTATTATAAAAAATTTCAAAATGCAGAGAAACTCTCACATTGCAATCAGAAAAGAGAGCCCCACAAAAGGAGAACACCAGAAAAGAGGGTGCAAGTAGTATCCTCTTCCCAAAGAGACTAACACCAAGATAGGCTTTCTTCAAATACTCTATCAAAAGTAATGGCCAAAGTCAACATCACAACTTCTCTTTCTAAACAAAGATTGACATACATTTTTTTTGGTCTAGAGTGAAAGGACAATTCAGTTGCAATCTCAGTGTCAAGAAGCCAATTTTTTTAATCACCAATTTTTTTTTTGGAGAAAGCAATACAAAAGACAACAGTGAACCTCAGAGCAGGACAGCAGCTTTGGCAGACTGGAAATCTGTTTACTTCTAAAGCAAGTTTCTAGATCTTATGACTGAAAAGGCATACCAAGGCAGTTTTTTCTAAGCTCCATATCAGTCATTGGGTACCCAGCCCAGGCTAAATTTAACCTCATGGAAGACGTACACTTGGGCAACAGATAATCCTGTGAACTAAACTCATGTGTGATTTCTCTGAGACATTTCAGCTCCACACTGATAAAGGTACAGGATGAGCTGAGATGTTCTAGGTAAACCACAACCTCTGCTTTTTCACTCTTTTCTGAAACATCTGAAAGTGCCACGTAAGGATATGCTAGGACAGGCCTAAACAAGGAAGTTTTTCCAAACCTCCCATATAGGTGGTATGTTGATCTATTTTTTTCATTAGTTTTAACTAACCAAGTCATGCTGTGCATTTTAAGTTTATTTTATTAGTCTGGGAGGCAGGGTATAAATATATCCAAGCTCTTTTATTTTTAAAATATAACATGATACAAATTTAAATGAAACTGTAGGTATATTTTATTTAAATGCTATTTTTTCCAAATCCACTGAACCATCCCAATGAAGCACAGCCAAACAAAACTTAAAATTTCCAGAGACAATTGAATGGATAAACCCAGACTCACACAGTTGCAGGTTCTATAAATCCTTTATTGTACATAGTTTAGACCAAAGTCTTCCCTTTGCATTACATAAGATGCCACATGCATGCTTCATTCATTACAATAAGGCGAAAACATGAGATGGGGTATTAATATGACTTCTCAGCCTGTTTGACAGGAAAACAGCCTCCCATCTACAGAAGCTCCTAACTAAAGCCAATGCTTCATATGGGGGCTCTTCCCTGATTCCAGCTTGGTTCAGATTTCTTCCTCGCCTTAATAAGAGATCCCAGATGTTCTGAATGGCTACAGCTGTGGACATGGATACAGGTGTTTCTCCCCAGCCTTCTGCTAACTGCAGAGCAAATCCTTTGTTAACTTCTTGCCTCACCCTCAAAGACTCAGTAATAACACAAAGAAGCAGAGGCAGCAGTGAGCTGTCACTGGACCCTGCTGGCAGGTCTCAAAGGTGCCACAGCATCACCAGAGCCTTGCAGATGCCCACATCGTGATAGTTGAAGTAGCAGAGGCCAGCAAAGGTTAGTGCTGCAAGCAAGTAGAGGCCTGCATTGGCCAGCTTAATGGTGGTCACTCCATGGACATAGTCAGTTACAAGTTGCCCAAGGCCCCTGCAAGAAACAGAGAAAAAGAGATAGGAAGCTGGCTGAAAGCAGGTTCAAATCCTTCTAAAGATTTTCAAAACTGACTCTGGCTGAGTCAAAATTAGCACAAACCACAGTCACCTTTAACATTATTTGGAAGGCAGTGAGAAACCACAATATGAAAGAACGTATTCCCACTTACCCTAAAGGGTTTTTCATTTGATTTTTGCCTACTTCTTCAGCAGAAAGCTGATAAGTTCATATTAAGCCCATGGAAAATAACACACTCAAGATCAGAAGCTTTACTGTGGGTCCAAAGAGGTGTGATTCCCTCCAGATGTTGCTGCACTCCAGTTCCCACCCAACTTAGCCCATCTTCTCAGTTGTTTGGCGCTTTAAGAGTTAAATGTTTCCACAGGGACTGGGTGCTAATGGAAGGGGAAGGACTCTCCTCTAAGCCAGCTGGCTTAACAAACAAACAACATACCAAACACTAGTCTGCAGAAGGGAGGGAAAAGTTGAGCAGCCAGTAAATTTAAATTTAGTAGACAGAGAAAGGGAAGGAAACTGTGCAACTGGAATGGAGTGGCTGTGAAGTCCAGGGAAATGGGTGATGTTGCTGCAAGAAAGGCAGATTTAAATTTAAACAAATCAATAAAAATAATAACATTATACATTAACTATTATTAGCCTACAGAGAAAAGGGAAAAAACCCTACTCTGAGGGAAGAACTGGGTTTTCCCCAGCTACGAGGATAGTGTGAAGTGTGAACATAAACAGTGATGAAATGCAATGCCAGTCAACAAAGAAAGAAAAGGAAATTGTGCAAACTGGAATTGGAGTGGCCAGGAATTCCAGGGAAAAAGATGATTCAGCTGCAAGAAAGGCAGATTTAATTTTTAGTTGCATCAGCACACAGAGCGTCCCTACATCACAGGCTGTGACTGTTCTTAAATCACATCATATTCACTTTTGTCTACTACAGTGCTACACTCTAAGAGGATTCAGGCAAAAGTAAAAGAAATGCTGAAAGGTGCCAAAAAGGATGAATACCAGGGACTATAAACTTAAGTTCTATGAAGAGATATTGAAGCAGTTGGTCACATTTAGATTTGAGAAGATGACTCTGAGAGGGGGATATAAGAATCAGAAATTGGAGGACAACGTTTTCTTGGTCCTCTCAAAGGACAGGCTATGAAACAATATTTTTCAGTTACAAGCAGTCAGAATCCAAATAAATAATAAAAAAGCTTAGATTTGTGGAGTCCGAGGTGCTCTCTCTGCCTGATTGTTTTTCTGCAGATATTTCATTACCAAACTAGTAACATCATTGGTAAGCTTGAATTTCCCTGTTGCTGATTTTCCTGTACCGAGCCTCTGTGGAATTAGTCTCACTAGTCCGCAAGATGCCATCGGCTTCCATATTCTCAGATTAATGGCCTGGCATGAAGACCCCAAGGGCCCCTCTTCAAATGCGAGGGAATTAAAATGACTGAAGGGTACCAAAGAGGAAAACTCTATTTTTCTGAGAAAGGGGTAGAGTTTCCTGCTTAAATGTGGGGACATTTGCAGAAGAAAGGAAGAGCTTTCCAAAAAACAAGGCAAGGAAACCCACAAGACGGAGAGCAGAAACTCAAAGTAATTTGTTTCTGGAAACTTGAACTCACTTTTGGCAGGCTCGGGATCAAAACATGGCAAAAGGCCAGAGTCTTTGTTTTCTCACTTTCCAATGAGAGCAAAAGTTTTTTATCTGCACACAAAAAAGGACATCATCTTTTCCAAGAATTTGAGAAATCACTTAGCAGAAAAAGGAATGTATTTCAATGGCCCTGGTGGGGAAGGGCTGGTCTTCAAGATCTTTACTAAACAATTCCTATTTCCAAGGCCTAAATTCTTTGTCCATTGGTCTTGAATGGCATGGAGCAGCCTTCAGGGACCCGAAAGGGGGTGCCCTAAACAGGCTTCCCTCCCCACACCTTCACCCAGAGGAGAACCACCTTAAGTCCTTGGGATGCTTGGGCCCCCAAATGCGCTGGGCACAGCACCTGCTAACTGCCGTAAGAGCTTACCCAACTGAAATGTTTCATATTGAAAATTGAACTTAGTTTCAACTCCTCCTTCCTAGAAGAGTATAAACCAGCTCTCTTACCAGTTCAATTTCAGAACTGAG
>JANHZU010002771.1:154548-166588 GCA_032468055.1 Acrochordus granulatus | reverse complement strand
CGCGGCCCCTGCCAGGCCCCGGAGGCCCCTCCGCGCTCGCCCCCGGTATCCGGGCCCCCCGCGGGACCGCGCCCTGCGTCGCCAGCACGCGTCTGGCCAGCACGCGCCACATCCCTGCCCGAGCAGCGGCAGAGCAGCAGGAAGGCGGCGGCGGCGGGGGGGAGTCCGGTCCTGTCAGGCGGAGGGCGGCGAGTGACCTCCCTTCTCCCCTGGGCGGGCAGCGCCGTGCCGTGAGGCGGGGGGGCGCGTCGCGCGATGGGGCCGCAAAAAGGCCGTCAAGCCGCGTAGGGGGCGGAGCTTTGGCCGACACGACCTGACCCGAGGCGACCTCCCCGACTGCGCACGCGCTTTGTGCCCCTGGGCCGGCTCCTAGTTTCTCCCGACCGCGCATGCGCCTTGTCCCGAAGTCTCCCTCTCCGGGGCTGCCTTTGCGGTGCTTCGCGGGGTGCAGCTAAGGGAGCCCTTCCTCGGCTTGAAAAAACAAAAAATTGGCCGCTCTCCCCCCTCACAGCCCAAAGCCGTTCGCCTCCACGTTCGCAAACGACTCGCTCCGCGCCAGCCTCTCGTATTTTTTCGCCGTGGGGAAATTCTCACAAATCTGGATCAGCTCTGGAATCAGCCGTTGGAGCTCTGCCCAAAGAATTCTGGGAACCGTTAAAGTCGGTGCTGAAAATGCCATGCGGCGTTTCCCACGCTAGGCGGCTTTCGGTGTCTGGACTTCAACTCCCAGAGTTCCGCACCCAGCAGAGTGTGTCCCGGAAGAAGCCCCCCCGCTTTCTGAAGTTGGCCGAATTCGAAACTCCGGGTAGGAGCGGCCTGCAGCTGCGCGGGTCCCGCCTCCCTCCGGCTTGCTTAGCAGAGGGACGCAACGCGGGGAGGTCCGGGGACGCGAGGCCGCCTCACTAGCGCCGTTCTTCTGCCGAGCAAAAACCCCGCTGGTTTTCGACCAGGTTGGTCCCGAGATGAGGGTCTGATCCAGGGCAAGCGGGTCAGGACAAACGATCCTGAAACCGGGAACGCAGCACCGCTTGCGTTACCTCAGAAACCAAGTTCAGAGACCCCGGGAGGAAAGAAAACGAGTTTAGGGTGACCGGGATGAAAAATGCCGAACCGGCCCGAGAGGCCATTCCAGCCCTTTTCTCCTCTGTTCTCCCGCCTGGCAACGAGAAGCCCATGGGACAATGAAGCGCCAGTTCAATTTAAATAAAAATAACGTCCTCTAAAAAATGTACGATTTTAACCTTAAAGCACACCTCTTGCTGAAATAAAACTTTTTTCTTAAGGTAGCAAGAACTCCACGCGATCGCTTGCAAGTCACTGAATTCATGCAGCAGCAAAACCAGTCACAAAAAAGTTTGCTTTTTTCAAGAATGACGTTCCTCAGCCACAGATAAACTCATTCTCAAAAGCCAGTTTTAAACTTTTAAATTTAAACTTTAAATTTTGAATAGCAAGGTTTGGACTCAAAATGTAACTGCAGATACAGGCTTCCAAAAGGCCCTCCTGCTCTTTCTGTACAAAGGACACAGCAAAAGGCACAACATTTAAATCTTGTGTCTGTTAAACAACAGGCAAAATAGGAAACCATGGGGGAAACCAATATACCTTCATAGCAAAATAAAGCCAATCATGAGAGCCAGGAGAGTTGGCATTAACAGGAAGCCCACATAAAGCCTTTTTTGAGTTTTTCTAGAAAAATGGATAAAATACAATATGTAGAAATACACAGGAAACAACAGCACTCTTGCTGGTACAAAAATATACACTGTCCTTGTTCAACAATGATGTAAAACAATACAAAATAAGTCCAAGAAACAGGAACACGTTTACCCCAATGGAAGTGTGGAGTTCAAATGATCAAAGACACTTCTTTTTAACTTTCAGCCGCCCCACAAAGAGGATGGAGGAGACAGCTGGACTCACGGAAGGCCCTTCAGATGGCCAGTACACCTACTAGCCATGCACATCCAGAGTTTGGTGCTGTGATGTAAGCAAAGAACAGCAAGCACCAAGCAACTGATGCAACATTTTGGGGTGCCTAAAGCAAATTCAGCCTTTTGTTGGACCTCTCTGGCTTTAAATGTTTCAAGCAGAGCCAAAGATATCAAACAGGATACTTCCCTATTCTTAATTCAGCATTTTAGAGCACAAAAATGGGAAGAGAGTACCAAAGACAAAGTATGGTGTCATCACAGCTTCTTCATGGGGTAGGCAGTGATGCCACACACGACATCCTGATGGCCTCTCAAAGCATTGTTGCCTCTATGCTTATGAGAACTTCATCTACTGATTGGTATAAAGTCGAATTAATTGAGGCTTGTACAGATGAATAGCAAATGCTGGGCATATCAAAATATTTCTCACCCAAAACAATCTGTCCAGGCATGCTTTTCCTACAAAGCCAACACTGAATAATTTTTTCCCCTGGATTGTTTATCTCCAATCTCTATACAAACTCTAGTTCTCCATAAAGTTTGTGCGTCTGTACTCTCTATATTGAACAGCAGTTTTACGCACCATTGCAAATGAGTGTGGGGGAGGTGAGCATTAATGAGCTAAACTAAATTTCTGTTTGAGGCAAACAAGGCAGATGATAATTTGCTATAAGCAAAAGAACTAGCAAGGAAATAGAAAAAATATCACCAAACAATTGCTGGGATTGTATGCAACTGTAATTGTTGAACTGGGGGTTTCTCTCTGCTCATAGACCTTCCAGAAATCCTGGTGTAACACCCCTGTGGAAGTTTATTTGATGAAAGTTTAACATACACTACACCTCTTAGCTAACCATCTCGGCTGATAAGGCCAACAGGAAAATAAATTAGCAACTGGATGGAAAAATCAATGTCAAATTCAGAACAAATTATGGAAAACCAGAGATGTCTGCCTTCCCTCCGGTGCTGCTGGTGATGAATTAAGTAAGGAGCATCCAGAGGGGAAGACAGAGAAGAACATGTGGTGCCATCTCATTCCTGGAAAAGCAAACATGGGGAACTGGGGGTCTTTTTCCCAAGGCAAACCAGAAGGAGAACCTGGGCAGTGAAGCTAAAGGTAGCAATTTTTTCACACAGAGCCTAAGACAGTTTCAAGACCAGAATGCAAAACAATAACAGCAAATATAATAATCTTGGGCCCCTCCAACAAAATGCAGTTGAGGAGATCTTTGATTTGGACTACAAGCCATTTGACCTCTGGAGATCTTGCTGGTACCTGATGTGTCTCCTTGGGAAAATTGGCTGGCAAGAGCTACAACAGTGCTGGAAAGGAGTTTCTAGTTTTGGCCATTGCAAACCTGCAGATCTTCTCATCATACTGTCCGTGGTTGACTGAACTTTTCCAGATGATCAAAAGCAGCAGGGAAGAATGGCAGAGAGTCCCATCTTTTAGGACTACCCCTGACCAAACAGAGAGGCAGTGTGTTGAAACAGCTGAAAGGGACTGTATTTGGATGTAATGTGCTGGACAGTCTTCCTTGAAGCCAAAGTTCACTGCGGTTCCTTTTTTTTGGCAATTTAAATCACACGTTACAACATTTGTGTGGGGGTTTTTTTGGTGAGCATCTGACACATCCAGCAGCTGGCAGGGAAGGTTTTAGTTCTCCCCGTGGTCCTCTTCTACCCATGCCACAATCTTCCCCTCCCACCCAGGAATAAGATCATCATCATGGAAAACCTACATAAAAAGCAAAGAAAAGGACTTTATTTATATCTGTTTGTCTATCCACCTATCCACAGCTCTGTTTCTCAACCTTGACAACTTTAAGATATGTGGACTTCTGAAGAATTCTGGGAGTTGAAGTCCACATACCTCAAAGTTGCCAACATTAAGATACGCTGGTCTGTCTTATCTATTCATCTGTCCATCCCTCCCTCCCTTCCTCCCTCCATCGATCCAATTTGTACACTGCCTGTCTCACGTGCAGAGCAATTCTGGTCATGTACAGATCTTGGTTAACAGAGTGTGAGTTGGAGCAGCCCATGAAATCTCTCCTTAAGCATTTCTAGCATAGGCATTGAGTTTGTTGCCCTGGTTCTGGAGGAAAAAAATCTCAGAACACAAAAAAGGGAATTCAACACTCACAGAACTGCAGGTCTCTGGAGGGAAAGGCAGAGCTGACCCACTTTTCTAGCTTACTGTTTGTCAGTGTTGTTCTTGTTTTTCAGTGCTGCAGGGTGTGATTTTTCATGCTCACACATGCATGAGTGTGCGCGCGCACTCATTCACACACACTTTCCTACCTCTTGGCTTTCATTCCAGTGGTGAGAGTCACCACAAGCACTTTTGGGGGAAGAAACTTGCCACACTACAAAGCAACCTCTGCAGCTCTTACTGCATCCTCACCTTTTCTAATCCTTTAGAAAAGATTCTAAATCTTTTGCCTACCTCGCTAGTCTGCCGGGTTTTTTATTTTGTTTTAATGGGGGGTTTATTTTTATTTTTATTGTTTTTAATATATTGGGTTTTTTTATTGTTAGCCGCCGAGAGTCTTTGAATTTCGTCAGCATATAAATTTAATAAATAAATAAATCCCCCAGGCGGCCCCCTCCCCAGTTAGGCAGCCGCTCCCTGCAACTCACAGAGGGTCCTCGTTCACCTCGGGGTCCCATTTTCCCAGAGAGGCCCTGCAGAGGGAAAAGAGCAAAGGCAGGTCTAAGGAGCAGCTCCCTTGCCAATGACACACCCATCCCTCACCCTCTGCCCCCACACAGCCATGGAGAGGGGGCACAGACTTATGCCCTAAGTCTAGAAGAAACCCCGGCTCCACCAACATTAATCAAAGCTTTCCTTCTGGATATCAAGCAAAGGCCTCTTTTGCTGCACTGGAAGGGCCCTGAGTATGTGCAGAGTTCCCAGGAAAAGTTTCCAAAAGTGGCTTGGCAGGGGCCAAGAGAGCTTCTCCAGGCTAGTGCATCTCCTGAAAGAGGCTTGTCCTTTGCAGAGGCCTTGCAAGGGATTGTTTCTTTGATTTCTGAGGCTGGGATCCAGCACACCCCAGGCTCTTCCCCTTAAGAGTTCACCCCCCAATTCCTTGAGGGCCCTTCCAGGCCCCTGGACACTCCTAGGTGGGCAGGAGGGCCCCCAGGGAGAAGGGATGCAACTTACCCGAACTCCTTTCTCTCCATTTGCCCCCAGGAAGCCGGGAAAACCTTGGAAACCCTGCAGAGGAAAGGGAAAGAGGAAGGGGTGACAAAGGGGGGAATGGTGGGATTGGTGCCATCTCCCCAACCGCTCCTTTGGGCAAAGAACTTGAGCTCCACACAGGAGGGCTTCATGTGGGACACATCTGTTTCTCTCTGCTTCTCCCCAGTGAGACCCGCTTGGGAACTCACCCCAGATCTGCTCAGGGGAGGGGGAGGTCCAGCTCGCTTGGCTGCTTCAACCCACAATCAGGACCCCTGGGCTTCCCTTCAACCCCATGGTCTCCTTTCCTGCCCAGGATAGGGGAGGGACCCTGCTTACCCAGCTGCTACTCACCTTGAGGCCTTGTCGGCCGGGATATCCAGGGAGACCTGGCACTCCCAATTTGCCCTGCCAGAAAGGAAGAGGTCAGCAGAAGGGTGAGCATGGGGGAAGTCCATCTCTGAAGCCTCTGTCCCAATACTCACCTTCTCGCCCAGAGATCCAGGAGGGCCGAGGTCACCAGGTGGGCCAGTCCGCCCCTTGGAGCCTTCGGGTCCATCTTCACCGCGGGACCCCGGAACACCCACCTCTCCCTGTACAGAGAAGGGAGAATGTTGTCTGAAGGTTACGGTAAGGGGTTAGGGTTACGGGTTTAAGCTTAGGGTTGAGGCTGAGGTTAGGGTTAGGCTGGTTTGGACTTACCCGGTCACCTTTCAGCCCCACGTCACCCTTGATGCCCGGAAACCCTTCTTCGCCCTACAAGAAGAGACGAGGGTGGCACAGGGGCACCATTTGGAAATGGGAGAGGGAAAGGAAAACACTAGCCCCAAAATTAGCCAAAACAATCAGTGAAAGCAGAGGCATCTGGACCTCACAGATGCACCACGTCTGAGGATGAGAGGCCATCCCCAGAAGGGGCCATGTTTGCAAAAGAGCCCTGCTGGGACCCCTGAATGTTTTCTCACTTTTCAGGGAATGAGACCCATCAGCCACAAGTACGGGAAGCAGTAAAACAGAGTCTGGGCAAGAGAGGATGGAGTGGATGAACTCAAGCAGCACGGGTATGGCATGTGGGGTACAGTTACAGCCCTGGGGTGCCCCTGCAATGCATCCAGCCATCAAGGAATCAGAGGAGGGGGACTCAAATTCCAGTCCACCCTGCATGGAATTCACGAGGTAATGCTGGGCCAGTATCCCGCTCTTCCTGCTCAGACTACCTCAAAGGGCTGCCGTGGGGATGAAATTGAGGCGGGACCCCCTGGAATCTGACCTGGAGGCAAAGCCTTAAGCAAAGGGGAACCTCACCTTCTCGCCTTTTTGCCCTTTCAAGCCACGGACACCATCAGCACCCTGAGGGGGAACACCAAGTCATCAGCATGGGGCAGATTACAAGCCCCATGCTTCCCAGCAACGATTCCAGGATATGAAAGATGTGCAGAGAGGAGAGCCTTTCCTGGGCTGGGGGTCCTTGCAGCCAAGGTGGGCTCCTAGGACCACTTCAGCCACCTTGGACCCCTCCCTCTTGGAAATCCCTCTGTTCTGGCCCCCTTTCTGAGGAGCTTAGCCCCATAGGCTTATGGGCACCCACAAAGCCTATCTCCAAAGCTCTGGAAGACCCAGGATCACCCTTATCCCAAACAGTCTCCAGACGACCCCACTCCCCACTCAGAAAGCTATGTGCTGCCCTCCCCCCAAGTACCCCAGCTCCTGGGGTCGCAGCACCTGCTCACCTTGGCTCCACGAGGACCTGGGTAGCCCACCGGACCTTGGGGGCCAGAGGGGCCCTGCAAGGGAGGAGGTGAGAGGCAGGATCAGGGCCACGCCACGCAAGGCTGTGGCTGCTCCCAACCTCAAGCGTCCCCCGCAAAGACTCACGGCCCAACTAGCAGTTTCCTTATGATCCGCCCCTCCGCCTTTAGGAGCAGCAGACCTGCCCCCTACTGGAGAAATAAGGAAGCAGCTGGTAGCTTCACGCTCCTCCACCTGGTGGCTCAAAGGGGGAGCTGCACCTCCAAAGCAGCCAGGAAAGAGCCAAACATCTGAAGCAGACGCGTGGGGTCCCTAACCCTCTCCACCCCACCTGGCAAGGCTTCAAGCCAACAATTATATGATGTATGCTGCCCAGAGTGACTTGTTGAAATGAGCAATTACAGAAACCTAATTAATTAAGGACTTCCTTCGCTGCCAGGGAGGCTTCCCCCTTTGGTGCGGACTGCCAGGATGGTGCCCTGGCAGTGGAGCCCCCTTCTGTTGCCCTGTCATTCACCCCCAGATGTTATCATTCCCCTCAAGCTTGGACAGGCCCAATCAAGGTGGGGAGGTGCCACCAGGAAAGTTCCCATACTTGTCCACTCACCGGGTTGCCTTTGGTGCCTGGGAGGCCTTCTTTGCCCGGATGGCCCTGCAGGAAGAGGAGGGTGGGAAGGTCAGTTGGGGAATTCACACCTGGATGGTAGATGCCATCTCTGATCTCAGAAAATGCTGTCTTCTCCCTGGTCTCTGCCAGGGAAACCTGGGCTGGGCTCCTCCCTAGGGATACAAGCCATTCTGCCCCACAGTGGACCTACAGTTCCATTCCTTCCCCTGATATGGGGCAAAGGCCTATGAGAGCCAGCTGGAACACCGGCACCCTCCAAAAAGGGCTGTTTCAGACTGGCTCCCTCCCTGCTCCATATGGGGCAGTTGAGGTCTGGGTGATGGGGACACTCACCGGGGGACCATCCGAGCCGGGCATCCCAGGAAGGCCAGGTTTCCCTTGAGGACCCTACAAGAGATAGGGAGATTGTGTTGGACCCAGAAGGCCAGGCAGTCTCTCCCTGCCCCTGGCTCTGGCACCAGAGAGCTGCCCTGTCCAGCCACCCTCACCTTTTCTCCAGGGGGGCCCATGGTGCCTTGCGGTCCTGGCAAGCCCTGGAAGCAGAGAAGGAAACACAGAGTGAGAGGCATCCTGGAGACCAAGCCCCGGCCCCCAGCCCAATCATAAGACCTCCTCCTCCCTCTCCAGCTCTCCCTTCTTTTTCTCATTCTCTCTCTCTCTTTCTCTGTCTCTCTCACCCACACACCCACAGACAATATCTCAGGGCACAGACAAGGCTGCAGAACTGTTAACAACTCTTAATCCTACATCCAACCTCCAGTCAAAAGATGTCTTCCTTAACATACTTACAGTTGGGCAGCAATGGGAGCCAGACTACTGTAAGAAGCAGCCCCAGACCCTAACACAGCCTTCTACCTATGCCAGTCCTTTCTTGTCCACCTTGAACTTACCTGAGTCCCAGGAGTCCCCTGCTGGCCAGGGGGGCCTGGCTCCCCTTGCGGACCCTGGTTCAGACAAACGGGATTGCATTAGATTGAGATGGACTCCAGGGGGCCTTCTTGCATGTGTCCCTGTTATTTCTCTGGTAGGTGAAATTAAATGGCTTCCCTGGCCTGCTTTGGGGATATTTTTGGATCTCCTGATGGTATTCCTCCCAAAAAAAACCCTTCCCAAATCAGCCCCATAAAGGAAATTCTAGAAGGGATCTTGGAAATCATTCAGCCCAACCCCTACCCAGGGTAGGGATCAACTACTACACCATCCTCTCCTGGCCTCCGAAACAGAGACGCCCCCAGCCACAAGCCCCTCAATTGCCACACAATTTGCAAAGAGCCATCTATGTATCACTTTCTTCAGCCTGAGACCCTCCATTTGTGAGGTCTGGACTGCAGCTCCCATCATCCCAGGCAGTTAAGACTGCAACTGCCCTCACACTGCCAGGATTGAGATTGGCCACCAAACTGCCCCAAGCAATCTGAACCAAGCATCACATGGGCTCCATTGCTCCAGGGACCCCCAGCTCAGTCTATTCAGAGACAGATTAAGTCCTAGAATTCCGCTAATCCAGATCAGCGCTTAAGGTGGAGAAAGGTTTCACACCCACACAGCTGCTGTGCACACAAATACACCCACTTGTGTCTGCTTGGAGCAAACTCAAACTCCAGCTGCAGAGGCTTGGGAAGGGGCTAGATCCCAAGATCTCTGATGCCCTGACGCTGCCAAGGAGGCTGATGGAGAAGGCACTCTGTGAAGGCTCAGAAGCTGCTCAACATGCACCAGCACTGAATGTCTATTGAAGCAGCAAGGCTGGGTCGGTCCCAGAGCCACAAGAGGGCAAAATGAAAGCCAGGAAGGGACACACTTGGGCGGACCTGTCGAAAAACAAGGTTGCTGCTTTCGCCGGTCCAGAAAATGCCTCAGTCCACTTACCAGACTCCCCTTCAGTCCATGGGGACCATCCATGCCACGCACACCCTGCCATACGAAAGACAGGTCAGAGATGTTGGTCAGCAGCAGGCCAGATAGCTCTGAGGGCAGGGGGAGGTGTCCTTCCCCAGCACTTACCTGAGGTCCCGGGATCCCCAGAGGGCCTTTGGGGCCAAGCAACCCTCTCAGTCCCTGCAAAAAAAAGACATGATGGGGGGAAGATCAAAGCCAAGCCCCTCCACTTGTGCCTTCAGGAACCCCAAGAAACAGGAGGGGGATGCAGGCAAGGGTCTTTCAAATGCAGGATGCCAGTTGGAGAGGAATGCTGCTCCCCAGTGCCCTGGGAAGCACCCCTTTTCCAGAGGGGGGAAGGCCAGGCATGGGGGGCTGCTGAGGCTAGAGGTCACCGCGCTTTGCAGAACCTGGGCAGTAAAAAGGGGCCAGGAGGCCTGGCCAGCCAGCCATGAGCATCCTGGGGTAGACTGGCAGACTCTGGCTTGTTTTTCAGAAGCGCCAACATCAGACCCCCCTCCTGGCATGGAGAGACCCTGCCCTGGAACCCCCAGAGAAGGGCTTGGGGGCTGGTTGGTCCTGCAGCTGGGGACGCTACGCACCGGTTCTCCGGGAAGGCCACGAGGCCCGATTTCACCACCGTCTCCCTGAAGTCGGAGGAAGAGAAGGGTGTTCACAAGGGGGAAAATCGACCTGTTTCTGTGTCAGTTTGCCTCCATGTCCAAACAGATAGAAAACTCTGGCAGAACCCCAAGCCCAAGTTGCTAGACCTCAAGGTGGGGAATTTTCTTTCTAGGGCTGTCTTCTTGGCAGTCCATTTTACCTGCCTTCCTCCCCCCAATAGTCAACCTTACCCTCTCGCCGTCTTCCCCCGGGGGTCCAGCAACACCTTGTGCACCGGGGTCCCCCTGTCAAGGATAGAAGCAGCACAATGAGAGGCCCACCAAGGGTGCCCCCTGAAGGATAAACTGGGCATGTGCCTCCCATCCCATCCCATCCCATCCCATCCCATCCCATCCCATCCCATCCCATCCCATCCCACTCACCCGGTATCCTTTGTCCCCTGGAAGTCCGGGCAGCCCATCAAAACCTCGGTCACCCTATGGGAGAAAAGTGTGAAAAGGAGGAGACTGGGAGAGCTGGGTGCAAGTCATTCTTTCTTGTGCTAACAGCCACAGTAACTTTGGGCTGCCCACTCCCAACCTGCCTTGCAGGATTGTCATTGTGGATATCCAATGAAAGGAGACCCCACAAATTGCTGGCAGAGGGAGTGAAAGGCAGATTGAAATCCAACAGAGATACAGCAATCTGATTTAGTTTGTGGGATGTATAGCCATCAGGTGAAGCTGATTCAACCCATGTCTTCAGCATGGAAAGTCTGCAGTGGGCATGTGGGGATTGGAGGAATGGGGGGGCAGGAGGTTTGTACTGCTGGGAAGAGAGTTTCTTGCTTGAACATTGAGAGTGAATGTTTATGTGCACACAGATACATCTACATGGGCCCCCCAACCTTGCTGCCCACTTTGGGGAAGGGGGCAGCCAATCCCCCCAGCTGAGCCCTTACCTTGGGGCCAGCCTCTCCAGGCATCCCACGTGCCCCATCTGCACCAGCCCGGCCCTGTGGACACACAGTGGGGTCAGAAAGGGACCCATCACCTGCTATGCTATTACTGTTACATAAACTTTGATCCCCCTATTAAGAAAATAGTACTTACTCGGTGGCCAGGCTTTCCTGGGGGACCAGTTAGTCCCTGTGGCCCCCGAGGCCCCTGAGGGAGAGACCGAATCTTAGTGGGGCAAAGGGGTCGATTTGCCAGAGACTGGCACAGCCATTCGGACTCTCAAAGGGGCACCGTCAGAAGGAGCTCCACAGCTGAGCCCAGGATGGACACCCCAATTCCTGGCAGCACATCAGCCCCTTTTCTCACCAGAGTGGTTGGCTGTTGCCCCAGGGACCAAAGGGAGCAGGTACCACTTGGGGGGGAACCCACTGCTCAGGTCTACCTTACCTGGGAGCCAAAATCTCCAGGTTCTCCCTTCATGCCTGGCTCTCCGGCTTGACCCTGTGAGAGAGAAAAAACAAGGTTGATGCCACAGTCGAGCCACCGAGTAAGAAGCACAAAACATAGCACACAACCTTCCCCCACCCAGTGCCCACCAGAGGCTAGGAGCTGAAGCACAGAAGGTGCAGCAAGCCTGTCTGAGCACACAACCCTGCCTGTGACAACTCACTGTGGGTCCAGGGCGGCCAGTGTACCCCATCGGTCCTGGAGGGCCACGCAAGGCCAGCTGTGGCAAGGAAGGAAAGGGGTCAGGCGACCACCCCAAGCAGAAACCCCCAGAGACCCCTCAGCACCAGGCATTGGGCTTCAGGGGGTCTTCACTCCATTCTGGAGGCTCCTTGTCAGCTCTTCAAACAAGAAGACCCTTGGACCCATGCACACAACACCCTTAACTAGGCCATTTGTATCACCCACTAACCTGGGTTAGTTCAGACCTTGGCTGGTTTGGGGCTTAGCCCTTTATGAGCCTCAACCTGTTAGCTCATCCAATCCCACAACCCAGAAAAAAGGGGTTGCTCTGCACTCAAGTCCAGTGCATGGCTGGCATTATTCTCCCGGTCATGACCACCACACTTCTTCCTCCACCCCAGAGTTTCTAAAT
>JANHZU010002771.1:137729-148129 GCA_032468055.1 Acrochordus granulatus | reverse complement strand
CCTGAGACCCTTCTTTGTCCCACGAAATGGGAGTCTTCAAGTGTCCTTGGATGGACTCCTAAAATAGTGTTTCTCACTTTGGCCACTTAAAGTTGGGTGGACTTCAACTCTCAGAATGTTGGCTGGGGAATTCTGGGAGTTGAAATCCACTCATCTTTAAGTGGCCAAGGTTGGGAAACACTGCCCTAAAGGCTGAGCTACCAGGGCTGGAAAGGCCTGGAATGGAAGACCACTAGGAAGAGACAGAGGTGCAGGCTACATTGGGGTGGGTATGACATGAATACCCCAACCAATGGAAACAGTGAACAGCTGCCAAGGAAATAACATGGAGACATCTCCAGGAATCCAAACCAGGTTCTCATGAATCTTTTCCTCTTAACCCTCTTGAATAATGGGCCAAGGTAGTTTGAAGCTCATGGATTGGGTGCCAGCAGAGGACTTTCCAAAAAGACCCTCTTCCTAGAGATCTCCCTCTCCTTCTGTCCCCTTCCATGGGACTCAGACCTGTCAATCAAGCCCCCTACTCCTTATGCATACCCTTTGCAACCCACCCTGAACTTCTCTTCCCTACCCCAGGATTCTCTGAGCAGGCATCTCCCAGACAACCGTGAAAGGCATCTGAAATGCAATGACCCATTTAATGCATCCCCAAAGAATGTCTCCTTGCAAGTGTGAGCAAGAGTTAATGCACCATTTTCCCAGACAGAGAAACAAAGGTACCCCAAACAAAAGAAAAAAACGGAAGAAAAAGGGATTAACAAAATGAAAGAGAAGAGAAAAAAGACAGGAGATAGTTTCTCACTCACTTTCTTGGTCCTCCCAAAAGGGTGGATGGGCTCCCACGGCTGAGGATGAGTGAGTGGATGAGTAGGGTATACTGGCCTCCGAGTGCACATACATACATGCTAGAACAATATACAAAGCATCTCACCCATTGAGGATAATGATGATGGCCAGTTTTTGGAAAGTCCCATTCTAAATGAAAAATGACCTATTTTTGAAGGCTCAAATTCCAAAAACCAAGAAGTTAGCCAGATGTCTATATATATTCTTATTAATCCAGGTTATAACTAGTGGCAAAATTACAAAAGTTGTCTTTTTGAGAAAGTTTGGCATTTTTTGCAATTTTGCTACTTAGCCAGCTTTCTCCATTATAGTTCACCCATCTCCAATGGTTTACACCCAGTTTCCCACACTACCAGTATAGCTCTCTTACATATCAAGCCCCCAAGGCTAGAAATTCCCATACAAAAGAGATCACACCAACTTCTCGCACTCTGTACGCCAACCCTTGGAAACCCTTCTCATTTGGACTTTGCTTCAGACAGGTACGTATCCTCAGTGCAACAAGAACTAGGAAGCTGAGGATGCAGACACCCCCTTAATCTTAGGGATCCTCAAAAGGTACAGCTGACACCCAGGTAAATGGGACCTTCTCTTAGAGGAATAGGATGTGCTTTGCACATGAGTTTTCAAGGCAGCAATCCCATGGCAATGGTTTTAGAATGGTTTAGAAATAAGATGAATAAATTTAAATAAATAAATAAATGGTCCCTTAGTTTGAGGAAAGAGATTTCTAAAAGGCCGCCAAAGGCCGCCAGTCCCTCTTATCCCCATGTTTTGTATTAACAAGGAAAGAAATGATCAAGTATGTGTATGCAAGCTTCATTTCTGCCTAATGCTCTGCCTTCTCCTGAAGCCACAGCCATACAGCTACCCATTTCCAGCAGGTGAAAACAAAGCAAAAAGAATCTAGGATGCAGAAGATGAACAGAAATCCTTCTGCATCTAGACTAAAGCATGGTCCATACACATCTCTTGAGAGAATTCTCGACAATGCTTCAACACACAGCCACAACCAGAGCATAAGAAACACCTCCTGGCACATCAGATCCCAATACTGGCCAGTCTCTACAGCATTTTTGCCCCCATGCCACCACTGACCAGTGGCCTCACCAAAGCCCCCCACTGAAGCTCAAACCCATCCACACACTCATCCCCATTCATCGTGCCACCAAATTGTCAGAAGGGAAAGCCAAAGTCCTTGTATCGGTGTCCCCAGAAAGGGAGGCCAAGAAGCTTTTGCAATTCATCTCCTGGGGGGAAAAAAAACTAGTTCATCATCCTGTGCTAAAACTGCAGAGGAAGCAGGAAATCAGCCCCACCTCAGCACAATTTACGGTGGGAGGAACAGCCCTGCTTGATTCCTGCAGTGGAGATGGGCTCCTAAATTTTAAAAATGGCCCAGAAAAACAAGGAAGGAAGGACCACTAAGCCCCCTGGCCAATTTTCACAAGTGACCTGGTCCCCCGGGTGCCACTCACCCCTGCTGTCTCTTCGCCCACTCCCCACCCCGAAAACAGCAGTGCCAATGTGGGGGGGCTCACCATTTGACCTGCTTCCCTCCCATGTTCCTGCTTTGGCTCTGCCCCAGAGCCCGTCTCCTGGCGAGCCTCAGTCTTCACATGCCACATCCCTCCACCAGCCTGGCCTTTCTGCACCAGGGATGTTGGCCAGGTCGAGATGAGGATCTCTTTGTGGGAATCCGAGACGTGGCAGGCAGAAGGAACGCAAAAGTCTCACTTCTTCAGAAGCAGCAGCAGGCTGGAAATTAAGGCGTCCCCCAAAACCCCAAACGGGGCAGCTGCATTTTTTTTCCTGAGCTCAGTCGGGATGTTGTTTGTTTTGCACTGTTGCGCTGAGGGTCTGACGCATGCCCAAATTCGTTTTGGCAGCCAGAGAGCGGTCTCCTTCTCATCCCAATCTGGGCCAACTCCCTTTTCAGCCGCCGCTCGAAAGAGCCCAAATTAAGATGAAGAATCCCTGGATCAAGTGTGGGTCGGGGGGGGCAGCAAAGAGCCAGCCCTGGAGGTGGGAATGCACACACCCGCAAATGTGTGTGTGCGTGTGCACACGCGCTGCTTCGGGCTCCGCAGCTCTCCTTGCTGCTGCCACTGGGGCTGTGCGAGGCAGCGGCGTTTTCCCAGAGATGTCTCAGCCGTGGCCGAGGGGAGGGGGCGAAGGAGGGTGGAGGGAGGGAGCTGCCCGGGAAAAGCAGCAGGATTTGCCCAGGGCTTCCGTGAGTCACCCGCGGCCGCTGCCTCCCCTTCCCGGAAAGGTTAACACCAAGTTTTTTAGGCATCCCTGTGGAATAACGGGATAAGGAGCAGTGCCCCGCGTGCGCATGTCCTGCTGCCGTGCTGTCGAGGTGCAAAGGATTTTCGCTCCGCGTCCACCTCCCCAGGTGGGGCGTGGGGGGAGGATCAAAGCCCCTGCGCCGTGCAAAACAGATTTGAGCATGTCAGATGCGCCCTTTCCAGCCACCCATTTGCCAGGATGGGGTTATTTTCTCCCAGAGGAAGAGAACAGCAGGTTCATTTGGAAACCAGGAAGCGCAGGCAGCTTCCTTCTGCATGCACACCAACCTGTTGTGTGACAAGCATAAACCCGCACCAAATCCAAACGCAACGTCATTTGAAAAGCTGGCACAGGGACACAAAGCAGCATTGGAAGCAGGCATGGACGTCACAGGGCCCCCCTTCTCTTAATCCTTGCTGTGGTGCCGCACCCGAGGTCGGCAACTCCAGCTGGGTCAAAGTCCCAATGAGATGCCCTGTCCACGTTTTGGATAAAAGTGTAAGCTAAGCAATGCGGTTGTTAAGTGAGTCACACCCAATTTTACAACCTTTTTTGGCCATAGTTAAGCAAATCACTGCAATTATAAAATGAATCACACAGTCATTAAGTGAATCTGACTTCCCCCATTGATTTTGCTTGTTGGAAGCTGGCCGAGAAGGTCACAAATGGCAATCATGTAACCCAAGGATGCCGCAACTGTTGTAAATACATGCCCAAATTTTGATCATACGACTATGGGGGTGCTGCAGTGGTCATTAAGTGCATCCTAAGTCATTTTTTTCAGTGCCGCTGTAACTTCAAAAGGTTGCTAAATGAGTATTTGTAAGTCAAGGAGCACCCATCTTTACCTATGCTGCATTAAGTGCAGAGGCAGATTAACTCTGATGATGGAAGGGTGGGGACGATGGATTACAGGGTACATACCATGCTTAGGCTCTTGCAAGCCACCGGTGGACTTACACTGAGCTGCTCCTCATTCAGAGTCCCCAGACGCACAGCCGAGGCTAGAGTTCAACCGCACACAAACAGTGTGTCATCTCTGCCTCGCAAAGGATTTGGAAATGCAGTTTCATGTCACATTCTGGGAAAAACCGAAACACACCGAAGCAGCTCTGGGAGACCCTCCCCAACTCCTTTGCAAGGTACCCACGGCAGGAGAAACTCTGCGTTGCTGGCTCCTGGGACGCTCTAAGCTCTGACAAGGCTTAGGGCAGCAAGAGGGGAGCAGCGCCCACCAGAGCAGCCAAGGGGCTGGCGGGGGGCACGCTGAAATTATCCAGCCCAGGTGGGAGCCAGAGCCCCGGGCCACTCCCTTCAATTCCCGTGAAATGCAGCGTGCCATTTTCAGCGAGCCCCTGGCAGGGGACCGAAGGGGTGTCAGCCAAGGCAGCCCCTCTTGAGCCAGAGGTCTTCGGCCAAAGGCCCGGGCAAAACACACGTATGGTACTCGGGCAAGGCATTCCCACCCCCAGGTGGAAGGCATCGCCTGGGCTTATGGAGGACCAGCAGGTCTGAGAGGCGGATATTGTCCTTGTTTTGCGGAGGTGTTTATCCATTCAGTCTCCTGGAAGGTTTTAAACGATAATCGTCTTAAAAGTGCACTCTGTATGCAAGCGCATCACCCTTTTTGCAAACAGTGAAGTCTGAAAGACAGGTGATCCTCAACTTACAACCATTCGTTAGTGACCATTCAGAGATATAACGGCACTGAAAAAATTGACTTACAACCAGTCCTCACGCTAACAACTGTCGCAGCATCTTCACACTGACATAGTAAACATTAGGGCACAGGTAACCGGCGTGTATTTGTCTGTTGCAGCATCCTGGGATCATGCAATCCTCATTTGCGGCACTCTCAGCTGCTTTCCAACAAACAATGTCAATGGAGGAACCTGGATTCGCTTAACAACCACACAATTCACTTAACAACTGAAGTGATTTGCTTAACAACTGTGGCCAATAAGGTCATAAAATCAGGGACAACCCACTTAACAACTGCCTTGCTTCACAATGGAAAGGTCGTAAGTTGAGGACTACCCATATTCCTTTTTCTCTTGCCATGAAGACTTGAGACCCATCTCTACTCCCCTAGCCAGCACTGTGTTCTTTAAAATGGTCTAAAGAAACATGGATGTCTCCAAATGGTGTTAAAATGACCAAACTAGGTTGTACAATGCTCAATAACATATTTCCTTAACAAGAATTGGCACACTCTCTTTCAAGACTGGTAGCAAAGTCTGTAAATCCTAATCAAGGGGGAAAATCCAGCATCTCAACACCTCCAGCGAGCCAACGCAGTGCAGAAAAGGCTGGGACAGGATTGCTTTCAGAATACCGAGGCACATCCATGTACCATATCCATGCACAAGCTCTCCATAATCATCTCTACGGGAGTTCAGATGCGCTGCTGCTGATCCACAAAAGTTGCAAACCATCCATGCAACACTTCAGAGAAACAAGACATTGTTTTCCTGTCCAAAAGCCCACCAAAGGTGCTCCAGCCCCCTTGACTGGGCCTTTGTAGCAAAAAACCCCCCTCACAATTACACTCCTAAGACCACATCCTGCAATCTCCTGTGCCAGGGCCCCCCCTTCTCTCTCCCCCACATCCCTGATGCAACCCTCAATTTCCACCCCATTTCTGCCAAACCCACCGCCACAAAAGCAAGACAATTCCTACACAAAGGCAGTTTTACTAGCTCTGGGTCCTCATTTCCCAAGGCAACAAGCCTGCTTACAAAGTCTGCAGAGAATTCTTATTTTTCTATCACCGCGGGGAGGATGAGAGCTTTGGGAAACGTGGTGGATCTGAGGGTTTTTTTGGGGAAGGATCAAGTCGTGTTAGATGGACCAACAGTTAGAGGTGCTCCAGACTGAAGATGAGGACCTCCTGGCAGTATGATCAATGGCCAAAGGCCCAGATGCTTTCCACAATCCCAACAAAAACTCTTCCCCCCCTTGCAATTCTCTATCAAACTGAGTTAATTAGAAAAGATGTGACCAGTCTCCTCCTGATGTTTTTCTCCTAACTTCATGTATACATAAATCACCTATAGGGGCTCTTCTAAAAACCTGTTGGTGAATTACATCAGAACAAAAATCTCAACTCTGCCATCATGGAAATCCAGATCCAGAACTGGCACACGGCGAAAAGTGCAGAGAGGCGAAGATACCACTGGCAAACCGATTCTTGCGTGACCATCTGGGTTCAGAAGACATGGCTGAGTAAGGATCTCAGCAAGGACTTTAAGCAACGGGCAATCCGACAAAGTGACGGCGATGAGTGCCGGCAGGCAGGAGTAGTGAGAACACCAAATAGGGTCAAGAGTTTCTCCATGTTATGGCACAGAAGCCCGGGAATTCTAGAAAAAGGGCTTTCGATCAATCGTATGGCTATGCATGGACTTGCAATATCTATTAGCATTTACCCTAGATTAAAAAACACATCTACTCACTTAAGCGCATCATCATTTATGAGGGAAAAATCAGAACCTGGGCTGGAACATGCCCTCAGCTTGCAGGCGGTCACAACATGATCCATCATTGGGCACGGGGCCCTGTAGTCACACTGAGGGAGCGTGCCATGCCCAAAGTTTAGCTAACAGGATCACAGGATCTGCCAGTTCGAAGTCCCAGGGGACAGGCATTTTGGGACCTTCTTTGGGGGTTCACAATCATTTCTAAAAGTATTTGAGGAAGCAAAGAGCACGAAGACCCCACCAAAGGGAATTCGCGAGACTTGCTAGGGGGCATGAGGCACGGAGGAACAGGAGCCTCCCAGTGCGGCTTGTGGAAGGATGCGCCTCTTTTGTTTCAGGAAACAACCAACCTTTGTCAAATGTGCATGTACTGATTCCCAAGAAGGGAAGAAGAGGCACCGAAGGGGCAGGGCGGAGATGCCGCCATCTGCAAAGTCTGCAGCTTGCTACGGGCATTGGAGCACCCTGCTTATTTCCAGAAATCGGCTCAGGACCCCGGGGGTGACGAAGGAGCGAGCCAAGAGGGGTGGCATCTCTTACCTGGAGGAAGAGGACTCCGAGGGGCCGCTCTGCTGTCCCTCGTACTGCTGGACGAGCGCTCGGACGCTCCAGTGCGGCCGCTTGATCCCTTTGTGCAGGCTGCTGTTCCTGAAGAGAAGGGCGGCTGCGTCACGAGGGGCAGGAAGGTCGGACAGGGAGAGAAAAGGCAGCCACCCTGGTCGGGCTGCACCCCTTCCCTTCCCTCTGGAGGCCTGCTTTAAGAGGGGACTTTTAAACTCACAGGTACTCCTTGACGTATGACCCTAATTGAGACCAGAATTTCTGTCAATAAGCAAGGCGGCTGTTAAGTGAGTCATGCTCACTTAAGGAGTGGTGGCGCAGCGGCTTAATGACGCTGGCTGTGTCGACCAGAAATGGCTGACACTCCGGCGGGTCGAGCTGGAGCACCGCATAACGGGGTGAGCTCCCGTCACTCGCCCCAGCTCCTGCCCACCCAGCAGTTCGAAAGCACTTAAAACTGCACGTAAACGGTGCCACTTCGGCGGAAAAAGCCGGCTGGCAGTGAGGGGAGCAGGAGTCGGCGCTGGACCTGCCTGAGCTTGGAGGAAGCCCCTGGATGCAAAATACTGCTGGTCAGCTGGGGGCTAGTGCAATGCAGTGCAAATTAATTATAATGTAATTGTCGTAAGCCACCGAGACCCGCTTAAGATCAGCGGCATAGGAGTATATAAATTAAATCATGGTTATTAAACGAATCACTGCATTTGTGAATCAGGTGGTTGTTAAATGAATCCAGCTTCCACCGTTGGGGAAAGGTTGCAGGTGGTGTTCACGACCCTGGGACGTCGCAACCATTATAAATACTTGCTGCTGCCGAGTGCCTGAATTTTGATATGTGACTGCAGGGATGCTGCGATGGCTGTCAATGCGAGCATTGGGTCGTAAGTCACTTTTTTCACTGCCACTGTAACACCAAAGAGTTGTAAATCAAGGACTACCTGCAAGTATCAGTGAAAGCCCACCAGCAAAGCTTTCTATTTGCTGCAGTTACAATGAAATTATGTACCTTTGATGCTGCTGGAAGACATCACAACCCAATCCTAAGACATCCTGGTGCACCTCTGCAAGGGCAGCCACTGCACCTTGGGCGACAGCCATGGCCGAGCATGGCCTGTGATGGGCCAACAACGCTCCACTTTCTCCAGAGTTCTCTCTGGTGCTCACCGAAGCAACTCTGCCACAGCCAGGCTTAAAGTGAGCAGCTAACGCAAGGATCAGCCTCATGATGCATTTCAGGTTCCCATCAACAATGTCTGGAAAATACAACCATACCAAAATGGCAGTGAGCTGGCCAAGGGTAGGACTCTGAAGCTGTCATTCAAGCCAGGAAGGGCAGCCCAGAGGTACCACAATATGTCCCATTATACAGTAATGGGGAAATCCTGCAAGAGCTGCACCTTGATCATTGTAGGACTGCATAATGTCACTTGTTTTCCGATGCCCGTGACAGCTCTGACAAGGCTGCTGCAGCCATTCCTGCACATAACCTCACAGAGCAAACAAGAAATGCATTGAAAGAACCACTGTTCCCTCTGACATTCATTAGATATGCAGCTGATGCCTCTAAACCTGCAAGGCAATACCCTTCTACCCCAGTAGAAATGATCACATCCTTCCTGATTTCACCACAGTACTCTGCTCCTCTTCATAGACTCCAGGGTCCAAGGCAACCAGAACTTCAAGTCTGAAGGCCCAAACATTCCTCATAAATCACGAGATGGAAATGGGCATGGCAGACAAGCACATGGCTTGCCTTCCATCTCTCTCCAGCCTCCATGCTCCACTACCCTCAGCAAGAGAAGCTCAAAGCAAGATGTGCACTGGAGCATCCAGGACCTTCAAGGTCACTGGCTTACGATTAGAGTTCACCTTTAGCCGAGGTCTGATGCATGCAGATCTTTTTTGATGCCACAAATTGTAGGACTTTCTCCACATTCTCTTTCATTGCCTGCTGGTTGGTGGGTGTCACCTCCACGCCACTCAGTTTCTCTCCAGCTGCAAAGGAGAAGCAGCAAAATTTTATGGCAACCCTGACCTGCAAATGTGGAAGGGGGACAATGGTGAGGCCCTTGGCCTAGAATGCCACTGCAAATATGTACTGTTCTCCTTTTGGAGCATCAAAAAGCCAGTACAGTATTTTTCCAACTTGGCAACTCTAAGACTGGTGGATTTCAACTCCCAGATTTCCCCAGCCAACATGGATGGACTTCAAATCCCAGAATTCCCTAGCCAGCAACTACATCTTTGTTTTAAATAAATAAACAGATGATTTAAAAAAGGACTTTACAGCTAAGAGAGGAAGGTGAGATTTTGCTATGCCAAATAATGTTGATGAAGTGGTGGAAAAATAAGAGTCTTGGCTGAGCCACTCTTACAAATCTGAGCTTGATTAGCATGAGAAAATGCCAACATCCAGTGAGAAAGCAGGGTCCCAGAGCAATATTCTTAGGACTGAACTAGGTTTGAATGAAATACGACTATACAAACAGGAGCTGAACGGTGATGCCTACACGTCTCTCCTGCATGGCTTCTCCGTTCCTCCCACTTGATCCAGATTTAATCCAGGAGTCTGAGCCCTGAAAACCACCTGAATATCTTTGCAAGGATGCTACTCACCTACAATCTCAATGAGAGAAGCAAGGACCACGCCATCTCGGAGGTCGCGTCTCAAATCCTGCACTGGTTGAACTGCTGGCTTCTTCTTCAGCTGTGAATTCACCCAGGTGATATAGGATTGAAGCTGTTGCTGGAAAAAAGGAAGAAGACCCCCCTGCCTTTACCAAATGTAAAGTGAGCATTAGCCTGATGGAAAAGAGATAGGAATCACATGAAGCACAGCAGCCGCGTTCTACATAGGCGGTTGAGCAAACCAGCCAAGAACACGTGGCAGGCTCTGTTTCCTTGTAATAGTTTGCAAAGAAATGCTCTGCAATAGATTGTGCTTTAAGGAAACTTCCTTTCCTGGGTTTCTCAGTCTTAGCAACTTTTAAGACGTGTGGACTTCAACTCCCAGAATTCCCCAGACAGCAAAGGGAAAAGTTGCCAAGTAGAAGAACAGGAGACATTATTCTCTGAGGTTAGAAACTCTTCATTGTGTTTAGCTTTCAGACCCACACTACGATCCTTCATCAGAGGAACACTGGAGGCCAGTAAAAGCACAAGGCTGGTCTGAAAATTTATAAGAGGCAGGCAAACCAGCACTGTGCTTTTAATGGCTTCCAG
>JANHZU010002771.1:109826-134141 GCA_032468055.1 Acrochordus granulatus | reverse complement strand
CGCGCGCGCGCGGCACCCTCAGAGGCGGATGGCTTGATGCACCTCGGCGCTGGGGACGGGGCCAGGGCGGGAACGGCGGCCGGGGCAGTTGCCGGCCGGCATCCCGCGGGGCGGCGGGGCCCAGCCCGCTCGCTCTCGGGGCTCTGCGGCGTCGCTGCTGCAGCCCGGAGGAGCTCCGCCCGAGCGGCGACCCTCCTCGAGGAAGGGCCGGGCTCAGAGCCCAGGGCTCTCCCCGCGAGGCGCCCGGCGCGGCCGCATGAGCGTCCCTGCGGGGAAAGCGCAGAACCGGAGCCGGGAATCCCGGAGCCCGAGGGAGGGACCCCCGAGACGCGGGCACGCTTGCCGCCGGGGGTTCCCTGCGGTTACTCGGCATCCGCGGCACGGACGTCGATCGCGAGGGGAACCCGGGCCCCTCGCCCCCCGTCAGCCAAGCGGCTGCCCCGTTGTGCTGCCGAGGCGGTGGCGAGCGGGAGAGCCCGTGCTCGGCTCGGGGGTGGCCCCTGAGGACCAGCCCGTGCGAACGCGTTCGCCGGCCAGGACGGGGGCGAGACACGGACCGCGAGAGGGGGCCCCAGGGAAACGGCTGGCCGCCGTCAGCATACGCGCAGTAGCTGATGACCGCTGCGCGCTTCCCCGCAGGCCGGCGCGGCTGGCCGAAGATTAACCTGAGATCGGGGGCGATTGTGGCGAGGTGACGTCTCCGCAGCTGACGTTAACCGTGGACTGGCCTGCTCGCGTTCACCAAGAATCCGCAGGGTTGCGACGCGGCGGCAGAAATCAACGTGAGAACGATCGGCCAGCCGCACCTCGCAGCGGGATTTAATGCCGGAGAAAGGAGCGCCCGTTGAAGCGTGGATGATCGCCCCGCGTGTTACGCCGGTGCTCCGCTTTTCAGTGGCCGAGGCTGACGGTTGTGCCCCAAAATAACCGCCTGGCCTGAAAGCCCGTTTTTTTAAAAAACTGGTAGCACGGCCCAGTTGATTTTAAGCTGGGGGCTTCCTCATGCTTTATCCCTGCGGTTCTGTCTCTTCTCCAGGATTTCGTTTGTATTGCACCAAAATGCTGGACCTGCTCCCCAAATTTGTTTTAAATTAAACAGCCATTGCCTTCTCACCGTATCAAACTCCTGAGAAAACTTCTGAAAGTCATAAATACAGTCTAGAAATTTTTTAAAAAACAGCACTTGGCAATATTTTCTAGATTCTTTCCGCTGCCTTGAGACCTAGTACTGTGATCATTTTAAAACAACATTTTAACCATTTCTAATCTGATCACATTCCAGTTCAATAAACAGGATTAGGAAATTCTTAAAACTTGTCTTCACGATTGATAAAATTCAGTGCAAATAATAAAAAGGAGTTCCTGGGGAAAACCCTTTTAGAAAACATTCCGTGATCACATTCCTTCTATTTAGTGTCTGCTAAAAAAGTTAATACCACTGTTATTTAGGGCAATTTATTTCTTTTTCTTCACAAAGCATTGGATTATCTGTAAAATACATTGTACCTCCAAAGCCAACCATGTAAACTAGACCCATTTGCAGGCGAGAAGTTCTGCTGGGTAACTGCGGATAAAATATGGACTATAGAAAGCTTTTTTTCTTATACTTTCCACAGCAGGCAGACAGGTGTATCTCAATTCCTATTTATTCCACAGGGTCCAATGTTAGAGCTGGAAAGCCAGTTTCACACCTTCCATCCCTAGTTTTACCAGCTGTAAAAACAGACAAACAAACCTGACAAGCCAACTTATTTGTGACAATATTTTGAAGTTAAACAGTAGTGTGTATCCAACAGCAAAGCAATACGGAGTTATTTCTTTAGGCTATTTTGCTATTCCACATTGAGATTTTTGTTTTGCGTCCACCAGACTCACTAGGCTATCTTTCTCCAATTGAATGACCTCCAAATGTTGGAGAGTTGTTGTCCCGCAGCCCTAGAGGAATTGGGGAGTGTCAGGTTGGCCCATCTCTGGTTTAGCAAGGGATGGAAAGTGGTCAGAGGACCCCCCTTTCTTCTGGTAAGCACGATGACCACAGGATTACCCCTGGGGTCAGTCTCTCCAATCACCCTCCTTTGCTGACCTCTCCTTTCACCACTACCATTTGCTGGGCTCTCCCACCATTCTCTGATCTACACCTGTTCAGAGAGAGTACAAGGCAGATCAAAGGGATTTCTGAGCAGTGGTACCTCCAAAGAAGACAGAGTCTCTCTCCTGGCCTTTCTGAACAGGACCCTGTCTAGATCCCACACTGCCATTGGTGAGCAGACATCAACTTGGATGCTGCCAACCTCTAAATGCCAGCCTTTCCTTGTGTCCAGATGTTACATGGCCAAGGAGAACCTTATGATCAGACTTTGAAGCAGTGTTGCTCAGCCTTAAGCATTCCCCGGCTGGCTGGGGAATTCTGGGAGTGGACGTCCACCCATCTTAAAATGCTTAAGGTTGAGCAACGCTCCTTTAAAGAACGACAGACCAATTATCTCACCATTTAAAAAGACAGATGAAGAGCTCACTCCTTCTACGTTTACCTGCTGTCTTTTCCAAAAACTGCCCTTTCCAAGAATATACACTGCAAGAAGGCAGGAGGGTACCCTGATCCTCTTTTACTTGAAAATAAGCTAATTTTAGGATGTGAGGAATCTGATAGCTTTACATCGTAATTGTCCTTTTCCTGGATCCATTTAACTGCATGGAAATTGTGCTGGGAATTCTTTCTCATTTAAAGCTTTGCCGATCGATCGTCTGTGGTCATCCAGAGCAGGGCTGCCATTTCAGGCTGGCGCTTCCATCAGAGAAGAGGGATAATTCTTTTTTCATGAGTTGAGCTGCCAAAGGAGTTATCCACTTTTTACACTGGTGGAGAAAATTCGTACCAAGGTCTTCCCCATCGATGGAAGCTCAGCCTGATTTTTCCAACATTCGCAACATTTCATACTGCCTTCGCCCCAGGAATAATCCTCCGGCCGCAAATAGGGTTGAATGTCCAAGTTAAGACAGCTCAAAAGGTTTTTGTAGTGTGCTTTTTCTTCCCAATAGGGAAAAATATAATCTCTATTTTCAGACGAGGCCTCTTGATGTAAAGAAATCTTGCAATTATTGCTTAGGGAAATTTAAAAAAAAAATCTTATAAACATTATGTTCCTTCTTCCAGGTTTCAGCTGTGCTCCATCTTCTAGTCCAGTCTCTTGCTTGGTAACATGATCCAAGAAGCCATTTGTCCACCAAAATATTACTTTCTCCATAGCCCAAAAGGCTTATTTTCTTGGAACACCCAAGAAAAAAAACCTCGCCCCTGCAAGTCCATTCTGAACTGATCCAAATGATGGTTTTTCTGAGCATTCCCAAGCAAAAACAACCGACCCTCTGCAGTTTCTGACATGATTTTCCTGCAGAAGAGCATCTGTGGTGTTTATACCAAAGTCCCGTTCTTGTTGTCATATTTCAGGGGGGCTCGGGGAAAATTGAGGGTGGCATATTCCGTGGCATTCTGCAACTGGAGATTTTTCACCTCCTCAGCTGAACGTTCCCGGATCTTAGTGAAGACCTGGATGTCGGCATAATGCACGCTGCTTTCATTGTGTTTCATATTCCTAGGCTTGCTCACCGTGGCGTAGACCGGGAAGCCTGGCACGTCATCGTAGACTGGGGCTACTTCGCGTCCCTTGACAGAGAGAAAAATTAAATAGTTTTAGAGGTAAGCAGGGGGAAAATCAATTGCACTCACTCTCTGGTCCTGAACAGAAGTGCAAAATATTGGAGAAAACTTTGTCCTCCAGGGAAGGTGAGCTGCATAAGACGACGGCTGGCGCTCCGTAGGACAAGCATTCTAGATTAAGCTCTCCAGAATATCTTGTGAAGACAACAAACCTTGCAGGATCTTAAGAGCCAAATTTGTTGGGACCAGGGTGGGAAAGTCTGCGTTGGAATGCACCAGGTTAAGGGAGAGTAGAATATGGTCTTGTAAGTAGAGGCACCTGCCTGACCAGACCCAATTTTATGACTTTTTTGCAGCGGTTGTTAAGTGAACACTGCAATTGTTAAATGCATCAACGTATTCCTACGTGTGTTTTTTGCTGGAAAACAGCCCAAATAGGCGTAAAAGTGGCAAAAAAACCCTTGTAAGTCACAGTCACATGACTGCACAATGCCGTGAACTCATGACTGCATTCCGGATGCTTGGCAACCGGCTCACCTTTACACTGTAAGTGGTGTAAAGGTGAGCCAGTTGCCAAGCATCCAACATACAGTCATGGGACCGGAGGGGGTGTGAACTCGGAAACCAGATCATTTGGGAGGTCCGCTGTAACTTTGAACAGTCGTTAAGTGACCGGTCATAAGTCGAGGACTGCCTGTAAGCTTTGGTGGACTGCATTCCACTCCTTCAAATGCCCCGTGAGCATTGTTATTTTCACGGCAGAAGACGAGCATTTCTGCTCCTCTCGAGACAGCCCTCTTATGCACGCACAAGAGCCCGGGAAGTAGCTATGTGCAAGAGGGGCTGATGGCTGCAGCCACCTCTGACGGGCCGGGGATTGTCGGGTTCCGTGTGGCACTCAGAACCCACGGAGTAAGGCTGAGCGCTATGGTGCACAGTCGATTCTCCAGAGGGCGTTTTTCACACGAAGCCGCTCGCTGATAAGGCAGTGAGTCAGCACTGCCTCTCAGCACACATTCACAACTTTTGCAGCTGGAGTTCTCCCTCTGGGAGCTAGGATAGCATCTTAGAAAGAGGATAAGATGTGCATGCATTTATAGCCAGCGCAAGGAAGATCGGGAGCCACTTCTTTATATTTTGTCTGTCTTTTTCCCTCTTTTTTTCCTATTTTTCTCCTTTCTTGTTCATGTCTGTATTCTTTCCTCACCACTTTTCGTGTATTTTCCTTTACGTTCTTTTTCCTATAAATAACGTATTCTGTAATTTTCTCCCAATAAAAATTCATCATAAAATAAAAAGGAAGTCCTCTCTCTGAGAAGGGAATTTACCTTATTGATTTCTGGAGTCTGTGTACTCAGTTTACTGATTCTTGTACCTGGAGGGGGAAAAAAGCTGGTAATTGCTGAAGTAACATAGCTCAGCCCTCTGAAATCACAGAGCCTCGAATCCGAACAGACTGGGGAAAGTCCAAGGGAATGTGGCAGTTTCCACATTTAAGGAGATCAGTAAGTTCCTACTCTCATGAATGTAGTGAAATCTCAGGAAGCGGGAGGGCGGAGTGAAGTTTCCACAGGCTACCTTGAGAAGAATATATTTGTTTAAACCCAGGAACATATCTAACCACGTGGACCTATTGCCCTGAAACCAAGGATCCTGGAGTTCAAAACCCTCCATTGAGGAACAACCATACAGAATTAGATGGTTGGTTGTTCACTTCCCAGCCTTTTCGAAATGCAAGTCGTGTGTCGTGCATTCTTTCCCCCTAAAATCAGCAGCAAGAGGGAAAACCACTGAAAACAGCAACGTGGGAGCTGAGTGCCAGCAGCCTCCGCCGTGCGCCCTTTGCAGCTTTTTCACCCAATAAGCCCCATCGCGCCCCTTCGCTGGGCTGCTCCCCACGAAGCCACAGGGTGCGCTGGACTGCAGTGCCCATGGCAATGTTCGGTCCAGCAGAAAGAGCCCCGGACGGCCGGAAAGGCCTGCTTCTTTCTCCGCAAACGTTCGTCAGGGGTGTCCGGCAGGTCAGGAAAGGGATGCCTGGGCAGGCAGGCTGCATTCAGACGCTCCTTCACCTGGCGATGTTGTGTGTCCCCCCCCGAAGCTGCGCCTCCTCCCCGTCCCGACTTATCTCCCTGGACAGCCAGGAGCCCCGCGAGCTGGGGGCCTGGACAGCGGCTGGAGAGCAGCCTCAGCGGCCGACCTGGGAACCGGTGGTCTCCCCCGCCCCTCGCCTGCCTCCGATGAGCTTCGGCTGCCCAGGCGGCGCCCGTGGCGGGCGAGGTCAGCCCCTTCCCTCTCGAGGGCCGCCAGAGGAGGGTGTGGTTTTGTCCTCCGCGGCTGGACCTGCTGGGGGCCCCCAAAGGACTAGGAGAGGACCTTCGTGGGGTTCTGGCTTCACTGCCCCCGAGCCCCCAGGTGTCCCCCAGCAGGGCTGCCCGGACCTCCACCGGAGAAACGCGGCTCCTTGGCTGAATCTGCCTCCGAGCCTTTCAAGCGCGGTGACACGGCTGTCGTTTTTACTTGCATTGTTTATGGTTCCTGCCGTTGCTTTTAAGTGTCGCGCGTTGCCCAGAGCCGCATGCAGATAGTCCTTGACTTACAACCATTTGCTTAGTGACCATTCAGAGTCACAGCGGCATTGAAGAAAGTGACTTACAACTGGTGCTCATCCTTAAGACCATCGCAGCAACCTCACGATCAAGTGATCGAATTTGGGCGCTTGGCAATGGGCATGTATTTACGATGACCGCAGCATCTCGGGGTCACGTGATCACCATTTGCCGCTTCCCAGCCAGCTTCCAACAAGCGAAATCAATGGATTCTCTTAACAACCGTATGATTCACAACAACTGCAACAATTCGCTGAACAACCACGGCAAAAAAGGTCATAGAACTCATTTAACTACCTTACCAATGGAAATTTTGCTCCCAATCGTGGTCGTAAGTTGAGGACCACCTACATGCGAGAGGGTGGCTATGCAGATGGAATAAATACATAAAAGGCCAGGTACACCCCCACTGGAAGCCAGCTTGGGGGTGCTCCTCCTCTTCCCTTCTGTCAGGAAGAGATCCACTCGCCTCCACCGGATCCCTGCCACGTCTGCCCAGCCGCCTCAGACCGGCGATGACGATGGTGTCGCTCTTGCTTTGTTGCCACCCAGACTCGCTTTGGCATGTAAATCAATAAACACATCCAGTACTGCTTACCTGGTTTGTCCTTTTTTCTCTTGAGTAGCGACGGGCACTTCCTGTCACCAAAGAGAGAAAGACGCGTGAGCGCATTTGAGAGGATTCAAATTCTGACCGCCGCTTCATCACCACTTCGCAAGTACCGTGCACACGCATCTACACCCGGGCACGTGCATGTGCACGTACGCACGCAGCGCAGCGCAGCAGCCTGAGGCCACCTTGAGGCGGGTTCTTTTAGCCGTGGTACGATGGCCAGATGTCATTACGTCGCAGTCTCTTTAATGGAATCCAACCAGAAAATACGGGAAATTTGTAGGCGCTGTTTGGAAACAGGAAAAAGCAGCTTCCCTAGGCTTCAGTGGCCACTTACCGACCGCTTAGCGCTGACTTTTGTCCGAAGAAGCCACTCTGTTCTGAAAACTGTCTTTGTGTCAGTGTCGTGTACACCCCCCGGTTTCCTGTATTTTCTGTCTGAATCTTAATACAGGGACAGAAAAATAATCCTGGTTGGCCACTAAAAGTTTGCTAAAACGAAGCCGGGGCTGGCCTATGGCTTTTGCACAGCACTGCATGCACACATATGCGCGCGCGCGCACAGGCTGCCAAGTGGGGACATTGCCCTACTTGTCCTCTGCGCCTTGCCCTTCCCGTGGGGTTTGTCTGGTTCTCCGCCCGCGCCGCCCGTCTCCCCGCTTTAGCTCCCAGGATTCGGCCATGCCTTGGCTCCCGACAAGCGGCCCTCTGGACAGCCTCCTGCCGAATTTCAGTTTCAGTTCTACAAACTCTTTTGAGTTTCCGCAAACGGGGAAACGGGGCAAAGAAAGAAAGAGGCCCGAGAACGTGCATCACGCGGCCAGCGGGAGTGCCGCCGAGGGAGCGCGCTCAGCGCCAAGCTGGCTGCCAAGAGCTGCCGAAGGCGGGCAGCCCCGACTCAGGTTCTTGGGCAGGCTGCGTGGAAGGGCAGCGAAAACCCAGCGGCGGCTCAGAGGAACTCTTGCTTCTCGAATCCTGCCCGGCGGCAGCTCCTTCCTTCCTTTCCGAAGGTGGTTGTCCTCTTCTAGCGTGAAACAAGCTGGGATGTGAGAAGACTCAGCTTGGTGTGGGAAGGGGAAAAAGGTCCTTAAGGCTCGGAGAAGTTAAACAGCGGAGGGAGTCCGCTTCCTCGCTCCTGATCAAAAGCGGTCCGTTCTTCCTGAGAGAGGGACGCTCGTTTAAAAACGGGATAGCTTTAATTATAGCACAGGTAGTCCTCGACTTGTGACCATGGCGGGGACCAGAATTTCTGTTGTTAAGCAAACCACTGTGAAGTGTGCCATGCCCAATTTTACAACATTTTGCAGTTGTTCAGCGAATCAGGTGGTCGTTAAATGAATCCTGCTCCCCCCCCCTTGACTTTGCTTGTCAGAATCCGGCTGGGAAGGTCTCAAATGGTGATCACATGACCCTGGGATGCTGCAACTGTCATAAACACCTGCTGGTGGCCAAGCATCTAAATTTTGATCACGTGACCATGGGAACGCTGCAACGGTTGTAAATGCGAGGACTGGTGACAACTCACTTTTTTCACTGCTGTTGTAACTTTGAATAGTCACTAAATGAATTGTTATAAATTGAGGACTACCTCTATTTTTTTTAAATGCCTCACTTGTTGTTTTGTTGTTGTTGCTGTTTGTGACCCAAACACAGTGACCAGCTGCAGCACACTTATTTATGGGGCCCTGCACAATTTCCACCCCCATCATGTGCTCTGAGCTTCCTTGCTAGAGATGGGGGTTCAGCTCTGCATTCAACCTCCTTGTTGACATCACCATCACCACCACCTTTGCCCTGGCAAAGGAATCAGGAGTGAAGATGAGAAGGTACCGGTGATTTGGCTTTTAAAGGGTCTGGAGAAATGTGGTCCTCAGCTGCTTACGGAAAGCCACAGAGGGGCACGGGGAGGATGAGGCAGGATAAGGGGAGGCTCTGAAGAAATTCCCCAGCCCATCACTCCTTTGTAGCAAAATGCCTAGCACAGCTGGGCAGTGAGTCAAAGCAGCACGCAATGACCTTCTCTGGAAAAGAACAGCCAGTTCTAGTCATGGTAGCCTCAGCTCCCCACCCTGGAAGAAGCATGGGGGAGGGGTCCAAGGCCAGCTGGCCACAAATGGCTGACCACAAGACCGTTTTCAGGCCACCAAGCCTGCTGAAGCAAGGAGTGGGGTCAGCTCTTCTCCAAACAGGACAAGCTCTTCTGTAACTTCTTTTGGTGGTGGGGAGTTTGACCCCCCACCCCATTTCCATCCCTTCCAAGGACATCTTTAGCTCTGCCTGGCTGGCATGAAGGGAATGGGGGGGTCCAGGGCTGGCTGAGAACGGCCTGCAGCCATTTCCATCTCCTGTCAAAGACAAAGAAACATGTTGCCCTTTAGGAAAAGGGAACAGCAGGGGAGGATGGTGCCAAGGATGCTTTAAATAGCCCGGCCTTGAATATGATCGTTGGCATTTCTGTTTGCAAAGAAACAGAAGGACCTGGATCGGTTTTCCAGACTGGTTTTCTCTTTGTAGGAGAGTGGAAAATAAACTGCAGGATGCAGCCCATTTGTGCCACTATCTCAGTTAGATCAGCTGGGCAGCGCTTCTCAGCCTTGGCGGCTTGAAGAGGGGTGGACTTCTGGGAGTTGAAGTCCACCCCTCTTGAAGCCGCCAAGGTTGAAAAACACTGCACTGGTTCATAATCAATTAATTAAATGGATTCCCTAACAGGCCACCAACGCTGACCAGTATTCGTGGCAGTAGAAATAGAAAAGACCATGATTACGCTGAATTTCTATTCCAGCCAGCATAGGTATGTTGTCTCCAGCTCTGGAGAAGAGGGGAACGTTGATTTTAGTTGCTGCTTGGGAGCCTGGCTCAACAGCTTTCCCGTGCCACCTAGGACAGTCTCCCCACTTCTCCCTTGCGGTTTGGGAAATCAGCACAATCCAGCTTTGATGGAAGGAGAAGGGGAGAGGAACTTGCTTACATTCCACCCAGGAAATCTATTCTTTTGCGGGGGGGGTACTTTCCAGTTATAGGACCAGCAAAGGGCCAAAGGACCTGGAAGGCAAGTCTTCTGCAAAAAAGCACTCCCTGGGGCCAGATGGACTACCCTTCCTATCATCCCCTGTGGCTCAGGTTATGGGGTTTGTAGTGCAACGCACCCGGAGTTGGGGCAGGGGGGGTCTTGGCTGTGATAAAAAGCAAACCTCAGGTTTTTTAAAGAAGTCTCGATTTCATTCTTGCTGTACTGGTTTTCAACGGTTTTTATACAGCTCTCGTGGCTTCAACCGCGAGGCAGGCAGCATATTCGCTTAATGAGCAAGCCAGCATCGCGATCCTCTTCCTTTAACTCATGGCTTAAAAGAAACCATTCATCAGGGTGGCGGAGCGAGAAGGGAAGGTTGAATTAAGGCGAAAGAAAGGGGCACTGGCTTTCCGAGACTCCAGATGACGACGCCCCCGCCCCAGCCAACATCAAACGCTGCCTTTGAAGCCCTCGACTCCGTGCAGCGCTTCAGGAAATCTCCTCCAGGGGGCGCCGCTTCTCTGCGTTGGCCCCCTCCCGTCCACGCCAAAGGTCGATTCCCAAAGAGAGGAGTAGCTGCAAAGCCAACTGGGTTTGCCCGGGGTGGTTGGGGCTGAAGTTTAGGAGCCCCCGCTCGCCCAAAACAGAGACTTTAGAGTCGAGGCTGCAACCTCAGCGACTTCCCTGGAGGGCTAGAAGGGGTCCAAAGTCCCCCATTCTAGTTGCTTTCCTGGGCAACTCGCCGCAGTCCCGCTCCGAGGAACCTGTTCCCTAACCCATCCGCCCTCGGAGTGCAAAACCGAGCCTGCAGGACGATGGCGAGGGCGGCGGCCCAGGAGCACCCCCCCCAAATGCGTGGGCAGCCCCCTCCGTCTGTCCACGGCCCCGTCTCCACGCTCTGCACGCAGACGACGCCTAACCCGGACTTCGCCCTCTTCCGGTCCACGGGAGCCCTCCGCACCGAACCCGAACCACCCAGCCGGACCCCCCCGGACCCCCGAAACAAGCCCAGGATCGCTGTTGGTGAACGGGACTGGCGGGAGCGCGCGGGAAAGTCCGGGCGCTCTGTGCATGGGCAGAGTTTGCCCCTTTCCAGGGCGGAGCTGTGGCGCGGGCGGAGCGGGGGCCCCCTCCTCCCAGGGCAGCTTGCCTCTGCCTCCCTCCCGCGCCCTCCGGACTCACCCGCCGGCGCAGCAGCCGCAGCGGTTGCCCATCGCGCCGGCCGCGACTCGGCCGCTCGGAGCGCTTCCTGCTCCCGGCCCGGCCCGGCCCCGGGATGCCAGCCCCGCCGGGGAGGGACCGGGCGGCGGGTCGGGTTTCCTGCCAGCAGCGCCTCCCCGGCCGCCCTCTGCTGGCGCTCCCGGGCTGCGCGGCGGCGCCCCCCGCGCCTGGGCTGCCCGCTCGACCCTCGGCTGCCGTCCAAGCGCGCCCGCCGCGGAGGCTCAGCCAGCAGTGGAGGACGCCTCCCCATCATCCGCAGCTTTTTCACTCCCATCATCCACACCCTTTCCATTCCCATCACCCACGACCTTCCCGCTCCCATCGTCCACGACCTTTCCACTCCCATCATCCACTCCTTTCAGGTTGCCAGATGGGGAAGACAAGTAGGGAGGTTTGGCCAGTCTAGAAAATGCCAACTGGGAGGGCTGATGCGGGCCATTTCTCTCCCATTTCTTATTATTTGATCTTATTTCTTATTGTAAAGTTTGGATTTTAGTATTATTTTATTGCAGGCCACTGCAGAGTTGCTGGAAGTGAGATGGGCAGTGAAAAGGAAGGAAGGACACTCCCTGCCAAGGCCAGGATGGGTGAAGAAGCTGGCACCCAGTATGTCCCCACAATGGGGTCAGAAGCATCAGGATGGGTGGACACAAGACTGCTGTCGAAGGGGCGTTGCTTTGAAAGCACTGCCTTGATGGCCATTTTGACTTTTTTGACCTCTACGCTGCAGACACCCCTGTTTATGGCGTGCTGCCAAGAAAGAAGCTATACTGGTTTGGATGGGCAGCCTTTTATTTCCCAAAGAGATTTTCTAAGTGGGGCCAGAGGTTTTTTGGGGGGTGGAATTTACATGCTTGTCTTTTCCTTGGAAAATGGGAGGGAAATCCTGAGGCCACCCAGAGCAGCCCCTGCTCAGTGCACACTGGGGCTACAGCAAAGTGGGGCCTAGCAGGGGGCTTACCCTGACAGACGTCTTCTCCATGGCTGAGTGGTTCTCCTTGCTGGGAATTTTTCTCCAACTTTACATCACAATCTCCTTGTATTTTATCTTCTGGTGAAACTTAACAGTCTTATGAAGAGATGTACCTTCCCACAACAGCCCGCTCCTTCCGTAACCGCAAGTGGATGAGCAGCGGATCTCCTGAGCGACCTCATTTCGGGTTCCTGAAGGTCCCTATCCTAGATTATCCCCCTCTGGATCATCAAAGAGAGCAACGAAAAAAACGGGATATTCAGCAAGCAGCTTTGCAAGGGGGAGCCCATCCGGCTGTGCAGCTATGCAAAGGGAGGAGGGGGCTGACCCAAGAAACTCAACAGGTGGTAGTGCCTTCCGCTTGAACCCAAACCAAGACTTCGGAAAGGATGCCAGGCACCTCGCCTGTCTTTCGTCTCCCATCATTCGGCCTCTGGACCAGGAAGTGGAAAAGAGGCAGGCAGGCACCTGTCAGTTTTGGTTTAATGATAACCTTTTGCTAACCGGAAGCAAGAACACCGTAGCAGCTGCAATGTAAACAAAATGTCAGAATATTTAGAACTAATATTTCAATAGAGCATTTGCACTCTTACGAAGGCTCGGAAACCGTGTCTCACTTTGTTTTCTTTGAGATTTGCTGGCCTTCTGACTTTTCACTGTTCACAGGCCTTGAAAGTAGCTTAGCCAGCAAAGCGAGATAACGGGCCCATTCCAGGGATAACTTCTCCTTAGAGAAACGTCGTTGCAGAAAATTTAGAAGCCCCGGCAAGGAAGGAAGGAAGCTCCTTATGTGGGATGATGTGAGGATGGAATTGGGGGAATGGATAAAGGGGTGGTATTGTAAAAGAGGGACTGATTGTCATGTATATAACCTCTGCTGGAAGGGGGGGTCTTGGCCGTCACCACTCTTGAGTGAAGAATAAAGAATTGAATTTCATGCAGTTGCTGGTGTTTTTTGCACCCCATCTCAGATATCGGACTTGATAAGAAATAAAAATATTCCAACAAAAGCGAAGCAGAAACCTCAAAGGAGATGTCCAATAGTGCTTATATCAAATGAAAATCTCATGGGAACTACAGGAAATCTGGCTGCTTCTCCTGGCACGAACTAACGCAGACCTTCTTGCTCCAAGTGGCACTGCAGACCCACAATACAAGCCACACAGAAGTGGCACATCTGCTCCCAACAACTCTTCCCACAAGACTTCCACAAGCCATGAATGTAGACCTACTTGGATTGCACGAAATCTCAATGTTATTTGTATGGGTGGGCTCCACCTTGAAAATGCAAACAAAATCCAGGTTTTGCAAGCCTGCTCTTCTTGGATGTGTGTGCCTGGAGTCCCTTTTCAGCTTGCCTGCAGAAAGAGAAAGGCATTCCCAACAAACCAATCTTGGCTGCCAGTTCACATTCCCTTTTCGTAACATGTCTGTGGGCACAAAAGGGAACCAGCTTAAGAGTGCTCTTGGGTGCGTTTTGTGCTTTCCAGACAAAATCCAGCCCATACAGGCATCCCAAGGTAAGCCCTGACGGGTGGGGGGGCAGGAAAAGTCCATGTAGGAGAGGACAGGTCAGCATTTGTGGGGCACCAACTGGAGAGGGCATCATGTCCAGCCATGGAAGTTCATAGGAATTTTGGAGTCAAAAAAGATTTGGGAGTTCAGGAAAGCAAAATCCAATTTCCACAGCAGGGGAATAGATCAACTAGCAGTGCAAATGTTTAGCACTATCCTAAATGCTGTTCTTAAGAAGAACATGTTGAATTTTAACTAGGAGACCTGGGTCCAAATCTTCACTTGGCCCACATAATTCACGGCCTGGCAATCCAGTCACCATGCCTCTCAAATTCTCTATGCCAAGATTCTGTCAGAAGAAATGTAGAATAAAATGGGATGGGGATGATCCTAATAATTTATAAACTTGGGAAACAATTTGAGGGTCTTCCAGCTTTCCAGCTGTCAGCCATTCAGATCTGAGGAAACGATCTTCAGAGGCTCTCTTGAGGTTGCAAGTCCAAAAATGGACAAGCTTGCTTTAAAAACATGTTTCAAAAACCCACAAAAATAATTAGAATTCAGCACTGCAGGCAGATTTCACACAGCCAGTTATTGTTGCATGAGCTTTCCAAATTATGTGGGTCAGTGGATGTAACACAGATGTGCTTTTTGTCAGTTGTGGTTTTATGGCTGGCTGTTTTTCATAGGACTGAAACACAAACAGTTGTGAGTTGGAAGTCCCCTCCAGTCAAATCATGCTTTCACCCCACTGGAGCTGGAAACGTTAGGAAGCCCTGCAGAAATACTGTGGTGGCTCTTGATCCCCCTTGACTATCCACACCAAGCCCTTCAAACATTGGTCACAGTTGGCTTAACCCAGATCACAGTTGGGGATACTGAGGCAGTGTTGGCCAGTCCAAGAAACATGGACTCCTAAGAACACAATTCCCACGATTATTTTCTTAAACCTTCTTTATGAGCGTGGAGACTAACTTGCTAGCCACATTTTAGCCTAGGGGCTGTCCACATTCCAATGTGTGTAGCTTATGATTCAGTGGATTGGATAAACATAATCAATGCTGAATTGCATAAATGCAGCTACTCAAACTTGACTATTAATAGAGACAGAAAAAACATTGCTCAGTGTCAGGAGTCATATGATGGGAATGGCTTGGTTGAAAAGTTTAGACAACTCACTTAGAGTTAGGTTGCCTCTTTTTTTTTTGTATTTGCGTTTAACTACATTTATTTGCTTTTTTTCCTTTCCCAAGATGGGATTCATCAATTGTTCTGAAAACAGGGTCCTTGCTTTATTTTTTTATTTTAAAATCTCATTTAATCATCAACAGATGAGTTAAAAGCAGCCAAGAGCAATAGAAAGGGCAGGAAATAATTTTACAGGATTCTGAAATCAAAATGGTTGATTGCTTTGAAAATGGGGATATGATGGGCTGTCAAACTAAGCCTGCCTCTAAATAGCAGCTGACTCTTTGGTGAAGAAAGTAGGGTTTACTCATTTGTGACTCTCCACTGCCACAATATTTAGAGGGCCAACTTCCCCAACCAATTGGACTTCCAGATAGGCTGCACCACAACTCTGTGAGTTTACTGTGTTGGCTGAAAAATGGTAGGAATTAAAGGAACAATTTTAAACTACATACCAGTCTTAAAGGAACTGGGTTTATCCATACCACAGGCTGTAACCTGGTGCAATAGCTTTTGCTATCTTCCATCCTAATCCTAGGAATTATATTTTGATGAAAGAAAGTTAAGAGATCTGAAAAGATTATCCTTGTAGCTCTGAGGACCCTGTAGGCGAAACCTCTTGGAATGAAAATCCTAGATGGTTGGGGAGGAGAATATAAGGCCACTGAGACTAACTAGGCATGGCCTTTGGTGGTCTTGAAGGACTGCTTTCAGACTCATCTATGCACTCAGGCTCAAACTGGGTCATCCTAGAAGGGTGTTTTAGAGATCTGAGGTCTCCCCTGAACTTCCTTCTTTTCCTTCAGGCTGTCCTTGGCAAGTTACTTTCACCTCATTGATTTTGGCCTTCACTTCCTTGCCTGTCCGCCGGACTTCAATGCTCAGGATGCCATCGTGGGTCATGGTGGCTTTGACCGCCAAGGGATCAGCATCCAAGGGGAGGATGTAGGTCCGGGTGAATTCACGGGAGATGAATCCATGTCGGTCGACTTTCTGAGGATGCTGGGCCGTCACCTCCAAGAGGTTGTCCACGGTGCGGACAGCGATTTCGTCAGGGGTGAACTGGCAGACGTCAAGGAAGACCTGGAATTTGTGCTCATTGAGGGTGACCTCCGAAATCCCTCGTTCCAGCTGTTTGTTAATCCGTGGCCTGATGTAGTAACCGTGGTACAAGGTTGGAGCCAAAATATCCCCAGGGGAAATGCCTATAAGAAACAAAGGTCACATATTATAATTTATTTCATAAACCATGGTTTAAGAAGCGATGGCTTAGCTGACGAGTGAATCTGATCACAAAGTTGTGGCGAAACCAAACCAGTGTTTCTTTGGTGGAACTTCAGAAAGTCTAAAACAATCGGATTCCAGCCTGATACGAGTGACGTTGCTCTGAGACAATTAGGCTTCACTTCAGTGTTGTCATCACCTGCTGCGCATCTCTCGTATTCTATCCTAGAACAAAGCAAAAACGACCCCAGGCATCAGCAGATTCTCACCCTCTGCCTTAGCCCATTTCTCTACCTTTCAGCCCATGGCTGAAAAGGCGGTGGGGGAGGGTGGGGAGGACCACCGAGCAGTGGAAGGAACCCATGGAAAAATAAATGCATTTTTGATTTCTGCAGGAAGGTGTGAAAGCGACCCCTGTCTTGGTGACTTGCTCTGCCAAGCCACTGTTGCCTGCACAGCTAAAAAAGCTATTTTGCAGAACGCTGGTCCCTCTTGTCAAAACCTGCAAAGCCTGTTCCTCAGAAGCATTGGGAGAGAGGAGCTGAGAAACACATCCCACACCACTCACGACCACCTGAAAAGCCACTCTCTGTCTCCAATAGCCCACCAGGGCTGCTGGTGGAGAAGGTGGACCCTCATTTTTGGAGTACAGTAACTGCAGCTCCTTTGCAGAGCAGTCTTGCGCCTGTACCCCGCCTCTCTCCCTCCCGATGCAGCTGAGAAAGGTCCTCCCAACGTTGCCAGGAAGAGAAAGACCCCCACCGCAAATAAAGCAGTCCTCTATGGCCTGGGTTGCCCTGATTGGCTTTGAGGGTCTCCACGGGGAGGGCAGAACCATCTCTCTCCCACCCTACAGCCCCAGTCTCTTCAGCCTCCTGCCTCCCAATCTGCCCCAAGTAGGCTCCATCCTGGTTAGGCTCCCATCATTGGGAGGTGGACACAGTCAGCCAGGCCACAAAGAACCTAACCCTTCTTGTGTGTGGTGGTTGTTCCGCCGGTTCACACCAAAAGCCCCACCCCCTGCAGGCTGCTGGATGGGGCTCGAAGGGGGTGGCGTAGCTGACGGCTGGCCGCCTCTTGCATTCCTTCCAGGGGCGTTTCAGCCTCATGTGCCAGCTCGGCTTCTCAGCGCTTAAGTGGGCTTCCCAGAGTCTCCAGCCAAGCGGCGTTTTCTGAAAGCCGCATCGTGCCAGCCAGTCACATTCCACAAGTTCTGCTAGTGCCATGCAGGGGGAAGGACTGGCAGGGAGGGGAGGACTGGGCAGAAACATCTCCTTGTATGCAACCAGATGGAGATTATTATTAGCTTCTTCCAAAGGAGAAGTCAAAGCCCTGCACCCTTGCAGATGTGCTTTCATCGTCCTCATACCTATTTAGTTATTTTCATTCATTCTTTATTTGTCTTGTTGCTCCTTCACTTGTATTTTTTTTACTGTGAGTTGCCCAGAACTGTTCAGAGCTGGGTGTTGTCTATATCAAGGAATAAAAAAACAAACAATCTCTCTAATTAAAGAATGTTGCTGCAAGCATCAAAACTAACCACAGAAAGGCAGGCAGGCAAAGAGGCAGGCAACCTTCCTGACATCAGGAATTTGACAGGAAACCAACAGGTGGTAAGTTCTCCTCCCTGTAGAAGCAGAGGTGAAACAGCCAGCTGTTGGAGGTATTTTAATTTGGGTTTCTGCCCTGAGCAAGGGTTGGGGATGACTGGTCTCAAAGGAACCCTTCCAACTCTTAAAACACCCTTTGTATTTGCAAGGCTTGAGGCAGAGAAGGGTACGTTTCCCTATCCTATGAGTCTACGAAACACAACCAACAGCATGATAGAAATACAGCAAACTTCAGAGCAAAGCAGGAGGATATAAGTACATCTTGGTTAGGCTCTAAGTACATCCTGGTTAGGCTCCCATCATTGGAAGGTGGACACAATCAGCCAGGCCACAAAGAGCCAACCCTTCTTGTGCGTGGCGGTTGTTCTTGTGCTGTAGATGATTCATCCTATGCCTGAATCACCTTCAGAACTGAGTTTCTCATGGGCAAGTGACCCACCTTAGAATGAAGTCCCCAGAATGAAGTGTCTCCCTTCCCTTGTCCCCCCCAGCCCAACACTGACAGTGGGTAGGATGCTCAGAAGGGCTTTCTCAAAGAAGATACAGTAAACCAAAAGTGATCCAGAAGATACTCCTTCCTGAGCAAAGCGTTCCCCATGTCCTCCTAAGGGTGGTCACTGCTCCACATACCATCTCCATCTTTCTATTCATACCACCCACACAGCAAAGACAGCCCAGCATCCTTGGAAAGTCAATCGACATTGCATCCCGCAAATTCACCTGGACTTACACCCTCCCCTTGGATGCCACTTGCACTCTTAGCCAGAGTCATATACAGCTTGTTTCATGTCACACATATATTGAAGCATAATAAAAAGGGAGGAAGAAATAGAACTTCTTTGTCATACAGAAAAATAGGCAAAACAACAGGAAGCTTCTTCTACGGAATACACGCACATACATAGACGCACACCAACACACCAAGCTCAAACACACGGATGGCTCCAGCCATACAAGGCTCAGGATGCATTTTTTAGCATAGTGGATTGGTGTGTGGGGGTTGCACTCCCGATGAAGTATTTCAGAAAGGTCCCCCCATCCTGGAACTGGAAACATCTACCAACCATTGGAAGGATAAGAAACCTGCAGCCTGGAACGGAAAAGGGGTGGCAGTTCTCTCCTCCTTACCTTCTCCAAAATTCTGGTCATAAATCTTGCTGGGATTGGCAAACTCGTATTCTGCGCTCATGGGGTAGGCGTGGGGCAGGCTGTGCTGCTGAGCCATGGCTTTCTGAGGAGAAGGCTATCTCGATGTGCCCGCTCCCCAGACCCTTCCTTGGGAAGCCTGCGGCTGGCCAGCTTGGATGTGTGGATCAGCCAAATTCCACCGGGAGGAGGAGGAAGCGATAAAAGACAGACTGAAATAGACCGGCAGGGCTTGCCATGCTGAGTCCCCAGGGAGGATCAGAATGCTCACAGATCAGAAACATCTTTTGGCTACCGGAGGGTGTTAGAGATGCCCCTGACGACGTGGGTCAGATGACTGCAAGCCTCTTGGCCAGCAACGGTTTGGGGGAGCTGGGCAATCTAACGTGACGCCTGGATTTCAAATCTGACAGCAGCTGCTTTCAGATGTGGCCCCGCTGGTCTCATTCACTGTGGCTGGGTTCGCTGTCACTGTCCAGGCTGCCGTGGCCAAGTGGCTGCTTGATTAGGAAACTCCCACCATGCAGAAGTGCACAAAGCCCTTGGGACCTTTCACACACGACTTGAGGTGAGGGACAATCAACCCCACCAAGGCTGGGCTGCTTCCCTTTTTGGTGTCTTACAATCTGTTGATCAAGATGGTACTACCCACATTATAAGCCACTGAATGCATTATATAATATATACATTTAGTCCTATACTAACTACAAATTAATCACGTTATCTAATTACATGTAACTTATTAATATCAGTTTTAAGTTGTGCGTGCTTTTACAGACATTGACATTCAGAAACCAGAGATTTCCTGCACATCCTTTGGGGCAGCAGATGCTTCTTGTTCACACACAGCGAAACCGGAGATTGGAGCCTCTCCGTCTGTCTTGCTGGCTGAAGCCACCGCAGTGCGCTCTTGCCCCATGTCCTCTGCTCCACAGATCAGACATTCATCGGGCTTTAGCAGCATCTGGTCCTGGCTGTCACAGGATGGCCCCAGAGACAAAACATTCCCAAAGGCCAATTTAACTGCAAAGCAGGTAAACTAAAATGAATTTAAAAATTCTCAACTCTCAGCTCTCTTTTGGCCAGATTTGGGGGCCAAATCACTGGACTATCCTCAGAAAACTCAATTTTACTCCATCTCCTTTACCAGGCTATTAAAAAACAAAATTAAAATAAATCCAATTTCTTCCTCTTGACCAAATGGCAAGCTGGCCCTGAAAGATTGTACCAAGGTTTTGAGGTTTCATGCACCCCAAGGCCTCAGTGCAAGTTGCTATAGCACCTATAAACATAAGGATTTAAATTCATATGCTGGAGTACGTAGAGTCTTTTATATTTACATTAGTAGATCAGGCTGCAAACCTCCATTGCTCCCCAAGGCTAATGGCCAGTAACTGAGACTGGAAACCTATTACGTGTGTAGGAATCATCGTAGTAATAATTGCTATAACATTTTTCTACAAAACACAAAATCTTTATTTTAAAGGGCTCTTGAAAGGTAAATCTAGAACTTATCCTGCATAACATTTTGAAACCTAGTTTTTTTCACGTTCACAATAAAAACCTGACCAAGCAATGCTAAATGTCCACTCAAATCTTTCACGGAGTCACAGTATGTGCTTATTAACATCACTGTTGCATATAAATAGGTACACTTATTCCTGAGACTGATTGCACACTTACTCAGATGTTCCTTGAGTTAACTGACACTGTCTAATGAAAGCATACCAGGAGAGGAATCGTCTTGGAACAGGTCATATTTCCAAGTACTGTAATCATGGACAGGTCCACTAAGATGCCCATAGTTTTCTTGATGAACCAGGGTCTGATTTGATCCAATTTTCTGATCCAAAAATTAATCCTCAGAAAGCTTGCCGAGCATTCGAGGGGGGGCATTGTTCAATAAAGGAAACTTTATTTAGCTGTCCACTTCTTACTGTCTGGAAATTGTGTCAAGGTGTCCTTAGGTTCAACAAGTATCACTCCAGATCTGACAAGAGGAAATGTTTGGCTCAGGATAAACATTCAGCAGTGCTGACTCCCTTGCAAAGTTGGGGGTGAAGAAAGAGGAAACAAAACAGAGACCGGGAACTGGTCCGACAACATTCATTGCATACTCAGCTGGAGGTGCTGTCATGCCTGGCAGGAGCCTTGTGTACTCTCTCATCAGCCTGAGAAAGAGTTTTAAATTTAACCCGGTGGGAAAAATGATTCATCTCTTCTATGTCATTGTCCTCTTAAAAACACTTGGCTCAACAGTGGGGCCAAGAAAGCAAGCTCTCCATGGTCCCCAAGGCCACATGGGTGACACAGGCTGGATCTGAAGCCTTCTGGTGAGGCCAGGAGTCCGCTGCAGGAGTGGGGAATATTTTGGGATCTACCGAATCCAACCAAACTGTCAAAGGTCCTTGCAAGATCCCATCCAGACCAGAATCCAAGTCCATTTACCCTCTTGCTGCTGAAGTTCAGAAGGGAGGTCAAAAATTTGGAGTGTGATCCCACCTAACCTTCCTTTCTTTCGTTTCTCTCCCCGCCTTAAGCCCTCCAACCCAATGACCAACTTCCCCAAGGGTTATAGTGATGATTTAATTTGCCGGCCCTTTGCGGGCTTTACTTTCATCTGGCCATGACGACTCAATTCCACCAGGGAGAGTGAAAGCTCTCAAGTCACTTTCCGTGGCAGGTCAGCCCAATGCTGGAAAGAGGCCTTTGGGGGCCTGATGACCAAATGCCAACAAGATGCCAAGTTCCCTGTGCTCTTTCCGAGACAAAGATAGTCAAGCCACGCTTCACGTTGGCGGCTGCAGGAGCAGGAATGCAGATCACGCTGACTGGCCTTTCTTTTCTTCTCCAGAGAAAGGAGGGGAAGGGAAGGTTTTCTGCTGACCAGCTAGAATGTCACTATGCTCTTTTCCCTCCGCCATGTGGACGCTGAGACGGCTTACTGACCCACAGCCAATGACCGAGCAATGCAGATAGCTAAACAGGGATCAGGGAACGTCTGACATCATGGTCCAGAAGGGCTCAGCCAGGGCAGTGCCTGCCACCAGGGAGCATATAAAGCTGGGCATTTGCCTGGCCAGCATGCACTGCCACCCCTTTCCTTGGGAGAGATGGATGTCACCATTCACCATCCCTTTTTCCGCAGACAGTTCTTCCCCAGCCTGTCACCCAGCCGTATCTTCAGCCAACGTTTTGGGGAGCCCCTCATGGAGTCTGAACAGTTCGTGGGTGGCTGGCCTCTTGGCTCCTTCCTGCTGAGACCCTTCACCTTCAGGAATGCCAGCTGGCTGGACAGCGGACTCCCAGAGGTAACCCTTCCCCTTGCTCCAATGCCAGGATCAGGGTAGAGGGCATATGCTGATGGTTGTTATCCTTGGCCTGATCTTCCTTCTTTGTGGGGCTTGTATGCAGTGGTGGGGTGTCCGACTTTGCCAACTTTAAGATGTGTGGACTTCAAGTCCCAGAATTCCTCATCCAGCATAGAATTCTGGAAGTTGAAGTCCACGCATCCTAAAGTGGCCAAAGTTGGACACCCTTGCAGTCGAGGAAGATCCATCTCAAAAAACACTTAAATCAGGTCTCTCCAATGGTTCCATTTATTCATTTATTGTTTGTTTGTTTATTGGATTTATATGCCGCCAAAATCAAAAGACTCTTGGCGGCTTACAATAGAACAATAACATAATACAGATCCATAAAAACCATTAAAACCTTAAAACAAAGGTTTCCAGGCAAGTTGGTCTACACCTTCCATTCAACTCAGTTGGCATAGCCAGGAAGCAGTAAGCCAGCATGTCTGCTGACAATCCACCTCTCCTGTTGCACCAAAGATTCACTTCTTTGTGAACTGTGCATTGTTTCTGTGTCTTCCGTTCAGAAATCCATAGGTACATCGTTCCTTCCCATGCCACAGCCTGAAAGGGTTAGGTGTTGCCCCCAAAGGACAAGTCATACCTCACTTGCTGCTTGCAACCAGAGACTGTGTTACCATTTTCATTGGTTTAGTTTTATAATTTCAAGATGATCATATAAGTATTTTAATCTTTGAGTGGGAGCCACCGAGAGTTGGTTGAAAGATGGGTGACGATATAAATTTTTTAAATAAATAAATGAAATGAACCAGAGGTAATAGAAAGGAAGGTAAAATTAAAGTGTGTGTGTGGGGTAAATTAGAACAAACAAGCTCTTTAAAGATGCAAAAGACTGGAATACAATTCATCATCTGATGAAGAGGGGGAGACAGCTGTGAAGCACTCACTGGGGATACTAACCATTTTCTGGGTTTGGACTACATACGATTGCTAACCAGAGATGCTGGGTTCCCGCATCACATGAACCCACGAGAAAACAAACCTTGCCAAACATGAAGCAAAGCAAATCTCTCATGTCATGAGACTGCCTCTGCATCTTGTGCACTGATATTAATAAGCTAATGTGGTGAAGCAACCACTGGGGGAATAGTGAGAGAGACATGGCAACTTCCAAGCAATGCCTCTGCAAATTTTACAAGGGCTCCAGAGACCATATCTTTTATTTTTGGCTTCCTGTTCTTCCAGGCTACCGTGATTTTCTTCTCTGAGAAAGACCAGTGAGTGAGACAGACAAACTGATCTCACTGTACATCTTGGTTGCTGCCGTTTGGAAATGTCCCTCAGTTTGAAGAGTTAAACCAACAAGGCATTTCGCCCTTGGTGCATGATCTATTTTATAAGGCAGAAAATATATTTTTTATGCATATAATACAAATCTCTTTTTTTATATACATTGGAAATATACACTCCTTTAGCCTTTTCACGAATGCAGTTTAAATTCCCTGATAGTTCTAATGACCCTTTTCTGCACGTTTCTGTTTTCAGTCTACAAGGGTGGTCACATGTAGAACTTTTATTTTTGAAGAGGGAATATCAAGTCATTACTTAGGGTTAATTTGTTGAAAGCTTGCATCAAGGCTCCAACACATAGAAGTATTGTGGGTCGAGAATTTCCTGACCCTTGATAAATACGAAATGTTTCTTCTGCCCCAATCCAAACTGTTGGTCATCAGATACATTTGGACAACGATAAGTTTTCCCTGAACCTGGATGTGAAGCATTTCTCTCCCGAGGAGCTGAAGGTCAAAGTCTGGGGAGACGTGATTGAAGTCCAGGGAAAACACGAGGAACGCCAGGTCAGTCTTATTGGGGAGGACCCCATTTGGCACAGCAACAGGGGGCAAAGTTTATTTATTAAATGTGAATAGCCCATCTCGCTATCCAAAGCGACTCTGAGCTGCCTTCTGGAGAGGACACACAGCCACAATATCTGTCATCTAGAAGGGTCTCCAGGCAATGCTCGTGACAGGGATATGGGAAGGCTTACTTACTTGGCTTATTCTTCCATTGCAAAGCAGAGGCAGCCAGAGCTGAGGCTGACTAGCCCAGTATTGCCCAGGCTGTTTGGGGGCGATCTTCCAGTTCTCAGGGAGAGGACAGTCCTGAACCTGGAACTACAGAAACTTAAGTTGAAAAACTGAACCCAGGGCTTTCAACAGTGAGATGATTAT